>CACVKS010000027.1:0-36464 GCA_902749335.1 Acanthamoeba triangularis
GGTCCCCCACAGCAACAGCAGCACCAGGGAAACAACAGCCAGAACTCGGCGGCCATGCGAGGCGCCGGCGGACGCCCTCCGCCGGCGGTGGCCTTCCCCCAACCGCGGCCGCCGACCTTCTACGGCAACGCGCCGCCGGTGCCCATCGACGTCCAGCTCGTCGACAGGGAGCGGTTCGGTGCTGCCGAACCGAACAAGCGCGACAAGTGGCTGTCCGACTTCTATGCCAGCGTGCCCGGCAGCACCTTTGGTTCGTTTCGCCGAAGGCTTGGGCGCAACGCTCGCACGCCGCGCCTAGCTTCTCACTCGTTTCCTGTATCGTGCCTTTTGCGGTGTGAGCAGATGCCTTCACCAAGATGTGGACCTTCCCGCTGTCGTGCTACACGTCCTTTACCAAGGCAATCGAGGACTCGCGCGGGGTCACACTCAACGGACCCCTGCCCCCATGGATCATGCGCCTCTTCGTGTACAAGGAGAAGAAGCCTCTCAACATGAACGGTACCCTCTTCACTGCGGGCACTCCGCTCACTCTCCACGTTGTTGTGCCGWAACCTCACCTGCACCCGCTTCTCTATATTGTAGTGCAACTGGACAAGATACCGGTGGGCCTGCTGAATGCGCTCTACCCATTCCAAAGAGAGGGCGTCATGTTTGCCCTACAGCGGAACGGCCGTGCCCTTATTGCGTATGTCTGCGTCTCGCTTCTTGGACTGGCTGCGTACGTGGACTGGCGCTCAACTCTCGCACTCTCACTCCAGAGACGAAATGGGATTGGGCAAGACGCTGCAGGCGATCGCGGTCGCCGCCTACTACAAAGAGGACTGGCCTGTGCTCGTGGTGGCCCCGTCATCGGTACCCCATGTCTTCCCCTGTCTCCCCTGCAAACAACACGAAGCCCAGTATTGCTCACCCATGGGATATTGACGGACGTGTGTTCGTGTCTGCGCGTGTGCGCGCGCCAGGTGCGGGTTCAATGGGCAGAGAATTTCGAGAAGTGGATACCCGGACTTCGCTCGGACCAGATCAAGGTGATCATGAAGACCAAGGACAATCCCGACGGTCTCGTCAACATCATCTCCTACGATCTGGGTGCGCACACTTTTTCTGATCTGCGCGTGGAGGTTTTCATGTCTCACGAACCTCGAACCTCGAACCTCGAACCTCGCGCTGTCCATGGCCCCAGTGGTGCGACAAACCAACATCGCGCAGAAGAAGTTCCGTGTCATCATCGCCGATGAGAGTCACACCATCAAGAGTTGGAAGGCCAAGCGCACATCCCACCTTCAGCCCTTACTCAAGGATGCGCGCCGATGCATCCTCCTGACCGGGGTAACGAACCCTCCTTTGCTGTGTCCTGTCAATGGAAGGCTGAGCTGACTGATCTTCTTTCTCTTGCAGACGCCTGCGCTCAGCCGCCCCGAAGAGTTGTTCACGCAGCTCCACGCTCTGGACCCGCAAGTCTTTGTGGTAATGTTACGTGGTGCTCGAGCGACTGTCACGCTACTATGCCAATGGGACTCACTCCAGCCTCTTTCTTCCCACAGCGCATGACCGACTTTGGGGTCCGCTACTGCGCCGGGCACCAAACACGGTTCTGCTGGGATTACTCGGGCTCTTCGAATCTCAAGTGCGTAAAAGCCACTCAGGCAAGCCAATGGCGAGTCAAGTGCAATCACTGACATTCCTCTTTCTACGTCAGGGAGTTGAATCTGCTGTTGCAAGAGACGGTGATGATACGGCGGCTCAAGTGCGATGTGCTGGGCCAACTGCCAGCCAAAAAGCGGATGCAGGTGTTCCTCGGGATCATCGACAAGCACAAAAAGATCATCGGCAACATCAACGACAAGATCAAGGAGCACAAGAAGATGTTTCACATCGCCCACAGCACTGACGCAGCCAAGGTACCCACATTTTGGCTTTTCTTCTTGACCCACATGGCCTTGGCCGTGAGTGACCCACCACCCACTTTCTTTAGACGGCGCGCTTTGAGGCGTGGCGACTCATCAAGGAGCTGTACCACAACACGGGAACGGCCAAGCTGCCAGCCGTCACCGAGTATATCAAGGAGGCGCTCAAAACGAAGAACAAGATCATAGTGTGCGTGCACGACCATCATCGCCAGCCTGGCGTCGACTTACCCTGTATCATGCCATGGCCTTGCTTCAGGTTTGCATATCATCACGACGTCATGGACGGCATCGGTCTGCTGCTGGAGCGGGAAGGGGTCGAGTACATCCGAATTGACGGCATGACGCCTCCGTACGCCCACCTCCTCGCCGCCTCTGTTGTACCGTAGTACTCATCGGCTCCAATGCAATTGTCCAGACAACACCGGCAAGAGTTGGTGGACTACTACCAGAACCAGCCGAATTGCAGAGCCGCCGTGTTAGGGTACGCTTATATGTCCATTGACCAAGAATGACTTTGATGCCGGTGGTGATGTTGACGTTTGTTCTCTCTCCCAAACCCCTTTGTCCGTACCATAGCTTGACATCGGCTGGTGTGGGACTTACGATGACGAAGGCCGAGGCCGTCATCATGACCGAACTCTTCTGGAATCCCGGTGTACGCTCTCCCTTCTGGATAGGGCAAGCGGTGATTCATGACCCTCCACCATCATCCAGATCCTGCGCCAGGCCGAGGACAGAGCTCACAGAATTGGCGTGGAGCACGAGGTGGAAGTGTTCTACCTGGTCGCTCGCGGCACTCTGGACGAAAGCATCTGGTACGGGCAGGTCTCGTTAGCGTCCTTGCCACTGTGGTTGTGGCTGACCGCCGGCGGTCTCGTGTCTTGCAGGGAAATGATTCGGCACAAGTTGGACGTGCTGGGCAACACGCTCAACGGTGAGCAGGAGGTCCTCGAAGCCGAGGAGGTCGAGGGCAAGGCGCCGGACGGCAGCACAATCGACGTCTTTATGGAGAAGATCCTACAGAAGGTCGAAACGTTTGAGGAGAGGGAGAAGGCCTACCAGGAGCGAAGGCTGCAGCAGCAGCGCGATGCCGAGATGATGAACCAGATCATCCGCGAGGACCAGCAGCAAGCGGAGCGGCTTGTGGAGGAGGAGGCGGGCGATGGCTTCCAGCCGGCGACGATCTACTTCGACGCGGCCGACTCGACGCTGGAGGCGGTCGACGAGGAGCTGGACGAGGTCATGGCCCGCGCCAAGGGCAAGACCGGACGCGGCGTCACGCTGGGCCGGGGTGGCAAGGTCACCAAGCCGCCGACCCCGGCTGCGGCCAAGAGAAAGGGCACGACGGCGGTCAAGCAGCACGGCACGAGCGCGAAGCGGAAGCTGGATGAAGTGGAGGAAGAACCGTCCTTGGCCGATGGTGGCGTCTGGGCGGATGATGACGATGACTTCGAAGATGAACCAGCGGTTGCCGCTCTACCATCCTGGAGGTACCACACACGGCACACGACATACCAGACGCCAGATGCTGACTTTGGGGTTTTGTTTCGTCGCACTCAGCGCAAAGCGAGCTCCACCCGGCAATCCCATCGTCGAGGATAGGAATTTCAACAATGGCGACGATGACGACTTCGTGTCGACGCCCTACGGTGGGGGCAAAGTCTCCCTTCGAGCTACGTCTTCCTCCTCCTCATCAAGAACACGTCGCACTTCGGCGGCCGCTTCTTCTTCATCTTCTGCTTCATCAACACCCGCCGCGCCGCCGCGCAAGAGGCCTCGGGTCGTCCTCGATGACGAAGACGACGAAGACGATTTTGAAGCTCCGACCACAGCACCTGCAGCACTCGTGCACCGCGAGGAAACGGAAGAAGAAGCCGACCAGTACCACGACGCAGGCGCCTTCGAGGGAGATGGAGACCACCCACCGCCGCCAATGACCACCACCCGCCAGGCTACAGTCCCGACCTATCAGCCGCGGGCGCCACGACAGCTGCCCGACTCGTTCACGCGACCGTTGGGCTCGTCATCGACTGCCGCCCCGCCCGACCGTGGTGGGCCGATGCCGCGCGCCGGCCAACTGGGTCGCTTCTCCTTCTCTGGCGGCCGCCGTCTCGCCAACCGCGACTGATGCGCGACTTCGCTGCTATCGCGATTTTCTTTTTCTGTGTGTCGAGGAAAAGCAGAAAGAAATTAAATATTCTCAGACAAGACCAAGAGATGAGCGACAGCGGGGAGCAGGGCGCGCTCAAGCAGCGCAGCGCCAGCAAGAAGACGAAGAAGGCAGAAGAGGAGACAAGCAAGAAGAAGCCAACTTCTTCCGTTGCATCTCCAGATGCAGAGGTTAGCACGCCGTCCCCTGCCGCTGCTGATAAATCCAAGGCTTCCGCAACAGCTTCAATTAAGAGTTCGGAGAAGAAGAAGGCCAGTTCGTCTTCGTCTTCGAGCAGGAGGCCGTCGACGAGCGGAGGCGGGGGAGTGAACCCGTGTGTGGCGTTGGTGCTGGTGGTCATGCTGGTGGGCGCGGCGTACTTGGTGTGGGAGGCCAGCTTCGAAGGCGACTCGGGCCTCCCGCTGACCGGCCACGCGAGCTCGATCGGTGGCGGACGCCTGGTCTCGTCCCTCAGGCACTGGCCCGCCGCCGTCAGCAACCACCACAGCGAAGGCACGCACCGCACGCACCGCACACATGACACTCACCGCACACACCGCACACTCATAGGCCCGTGTGTTGTGTGTAGGATTGTACGTGCCGATCCATGACGGCGTGCAAGACCTGAACGTGTTCGTGCGGACGGCTGGCTACTACACCCGCGAGGAAGAGGTCGTCCTGCTCCTCACATCTCGTACGTGATCACCCCTCCCAGGTCCTGTGCCCTAACATGCCAACGCCGTGACCACGGCCTGGCGCTAATGTGTCGTGCATTGGTGGCGCAGTGCCAGTCTCGAGCTTCTCCTTCCGTTCTGTGCTGGGTCTGCTGGACAAAGAGGCGGGCATCTACGCCGTCGCCTTTGACTTCCCCGGTACAGACACGCTGGGCCTCACAGTCGCAGCAGATTTCGTGCGTCATGCATGGTCTCGCCAATCCTTACACGCCTTGGTGCAGGTCTGGGCCTGAGCGATAAGCCGCACGACGCGCTCTACGACGTCGACTACTTGGCCGGTATGAGATCCCACCATACCACTCAATCGTGTGCCACAGTTCTCACTCATACTAACACACTCACCATCACCCAAATGATCGATGTTCCTTGTCGCCCATCCGGCAGAGCGCATCAAGGACGTCATCGCCTCGATGAACCTGGGCAAGGTCCACCTGGTCCTGCAGGACTACGCAGGTACGCCTACCACCACCGAGCGCACCACCGAGTTTTTCTCTCGTTGCGGAATTGAACGCCTTTGTATGGGCCTTGGCCACCAGGCACGGTGGGCCTGCGCTTCGCCGAGCGCTACCAGCACCTCGTGCGCAGCGTGACGTTGCTCGACCCCGGACTTGAGGTCGCAGCGCCGCAGCTGGCCTTCCCCGTGTCGCTTCTCGCCTCCGACGGCGACGCCGCCACCGCCCGGCTGGCGCTGCCCATTCTCACCTCGTCCCTGCCCGTGCTATCGCACCTCAACCGGTACCTGTGGCGCTCGGCCCTCGGTGACAACTTCTCCCAGGCCGACTCGCTCGCCTTCTCGTTCCTCGCGCGCTACGCCGGCGGCAAGCACAGCCTGCTCCGCATCGGCGCCGAGCGAGCCAAGGCGCGCGGCGCCCTGCTGGCCGACCCCAAGGCCCGACAGGCTGTGGCGGCGGGCCTCAAGCAGCTCCTGGCCAGCGCGGACAACAACCAATCCGGAATCCCCCTCCAGTGCATCTTCACCGAGGTATACGATTCTCGTTGTGTGTCGTACTGTCACCCGCGTGTCCTTGTGCGCTGACACACACGACACACACGACACACACGACACACACGACACACACGACACACACGACACACACGACACACACACCACACACGACACACACACCACACACGACACACACTACAGAACAACCACTATTACTCCAACGCGGAAGACCAGAAGCAGTTTATGACTGCCACCTTCCACCCGAGCCACCATGTGGTGAAGCGCTCCGGGTTCCTGGTGCAGGCCGACCAGCCCGCCGAGCTCGTGTCGCACGTAGTCAAGTTCGTGCGCGGGCTGCCCAAGTCGGTGGACAAGCTCAACAACAAGCAGGCCAACCTCCAGGCCCAACGTGAGGCCGAAGAGGTGCTGGCGCGCCTCGAGGCTGGTGACCCTTCACTCCACGTCCACTCTCACGGTCACGGTGGTACGGCGATCCCCCAGACCCAGCGTGCGCTGTCTCTCATATGACAAACCCTCACATGGTGGCGTACAGCAGGCATGGGTGCTGCGGCTGGGCACTCGCACGGGCATTCCCATGGCCACTCTCATGGCCACTCGCATTCGCATTCGCATTCCCACGCGCACGACCACGACCACGATCACGACCATGACCACGCCCACGATCATTAGTTATGGCAATGAGGACGAAATGTTGGCTCCGGCCTTTACCAGGTGCAAGGCCGCAGATAGCCCACAAACAAGCCCCCAAGCAAAAAGGAACGGGTGAAAAAAGTATCTGTTCCGGTCGCAGCACAATAGGGTGTGAAGCTTTGCCACTTTGCACGGGCACAAAGAAGAGAATTGGCTAGCTGCTGAATGATTACCACGAGCCCCTAGGCGTGAGCACCATGAAGAGAATACGAAATACTGGCTCTGCCAATGCCAGCTCTGAGCGCACCAATGGCTCCCTCTTGTCAGTGCCTGCCGTCTCCACGCCTGGGTCCCTGGAGGGCACACAGGAGGAAGCCTCGGGCGTCCCAGTGCGGGCGCGACGAGGGCTGCTTGAGGAGCCACTTCAACGCCCGCCTCACCTTTTTCGCTGCAGCGACACGTCACTCAATCGGTACACAACACAGCGCGAAACGGCAAGTTACGAACTGACGTACGTTTGAGAGGAGCGGCGATGAAGATGACGGGTCCAGCGTAGTACCTCCGGTGAGCTTGAAAGGAAAGGTGAAGAAGGGAATGAATAATAATACGTATGTGTAGAAAACACCATGTTGGAATGCACACCTGGCGTTGTACAGTCATGTTTAGTGTCTATGACCCCTTCTGTCCCCTACAGGTATGACAGAAGGGGACATAGGCACTAAACATGAGATTGCCAGCTTGAAGTCGGAATTCCACACAACTTCTCCCTCTTACAAATCAGGGTGGAATCAGTAAGGAGCCCTCCAAGACTGCCGGGTCTTGTTTCTTAATAGCTTGCTGCGCTTGGCCCGCTTTCTGCTGCTGAGCCCAAGCTCGCTCTCGTCAGTCTTTAATCACCTATCAATCACTTAGTCTACTAAGGTTGTGCATCAGTGAGGAGCTGTTGGTCATGGTTCTTAGCCTGGAGTTTGTCTTTGCCCTGTATTCGCGAAGGTGATGTCCGTTGTTCGCATTACTCCCCGGTGCGACTCCTCTGTGCCGCTTCGCTTTGACGCAAAATCTGCCAAAAAATGACGAGGCGGAGCACGAGCCGCACACACTGAGCCCGTGTGCGTTGGCCGAAGAAAAAATGCCGGTGGCCGAACTTTTGGGGCCTCTCAAGAATACCGACAGATCAAGAAGCCCATTTAGGTTGCGTTTTTTTTTTTGGGGCAAATTTTAATAAAATTAAAAAAAGTGGTTTGCTTGCGGAAGAGGAAGCTCTAGCTATCGTGTGCTTGCTGCGCCTGCTGGCGCCGCCTGCCGGCACCGGTGCTCTGCTTCACCTCCCCTTTATCCTTGCCCCTACTTCTGGCGGAGGTGACTCTGGAGAGTGGGTGACTCAGGGCGTGGCGTGGTCGCTGGTCTGCGGCTTCGTACGTAGGCCCCAGCGTGCGACATCTGCCCACCCGCGTAGCGAACTGCTGTGCCTCATTGGAAACACGCCACTTAACCCTTCCTTCCTTGTAGACTTCAATCTTCAATAGACAAACAGGCCGGCAGGGAAACGGTTCCCGAAGTAAGCCGTGTTCACCAGCTCGCCAGACTTGGCCGACACCGTGACCAGGGCCACTAGCCCAGCAGCACCATCACCAACCACTTTTGACACCACGCGTAGAGAGGTCAGCCAAGACCGGAGGACTAACAACCGTCCATAGTGCCTCGGGGGCGTACCTGCATAGAACTGGGCAGACTCGGGGTCGAATGCGCAGACTGAGTTGATGACGAAGAGGAGGGATGGGCTGGTCCACTTTCTGAGGACCTCGAGGGCGCCCGACATCGTGTCGAGCGTGCCGAACGACAGGAATTGCTGCTGGCGGTAGTCGCGGGGGTGGAACAACGCGTACACTGTGCCGCTCTGCTGGTCCTTGACCTGAGCAGCGCACACGATCCGCGGGTCACTCTCAATCACCGCACACGCACACGCCCCACCACACGCGCGCACGCCCAACCAGTTGAGGGACAGAACGAACCATGGCGCAGGGCCACAAGTCTGGGAACTCGATGATGGTGAATTGGTGGGTGTCCAGGTTGAACCTGAGCAGGGAGTACACCATGTCATCTGCCACTGGAGTGAGGCGCTTCATCACGGACAGGACCAGCTCGCGGTTCTTCTCATCAATGACGGCCGGCGAGCCCAGACCCGCTAATAGTAATTGGAACATCAAACTGTGAGTAGTCTTCCTTGCCATTATGGGAACATTCATGTGAATGTCGCAATGAAGGAAGGTTTATGGCACAGGGTACCCTGGTGAGCGGACTTGTAGCCAGCAGGGAGAGTCACGTTAGTGACGTTGCCCGAGGCGAGGTCGACGGACACCAGGAAATGGCTACGGTCACCGCCTGGAGAAAACCCTTCAAGGTTAGGACTCTTGGTGACACCACAACTAATTCGCTTAAACACTGAGCGTGGTCGTACGGAGGCCAGAGGCAACGAGCCACACGGTATCCGCTACGGAATCGTACTGAACGGAGTAGACATTGTCGCCGGGCGTGGGGATGGTCTTCAGCACGGTCACCTTGTCCGGGACCGACAGATCGAACACGCCGAGCTTCATCTTGCTTTCCTGCAATGGTCAAGTTTAGATATTTGGTTCGCGGCTGTGGCTATTGGCGGGGACAAGGGTGGCACCGAGAATGGCCCATAGAGGGGCACGAAGAGCCTTTGAGAGTGGAGGTCCACGGCGGGCGAGACGTCGTCCGGGTGTCCCATACTATTGGATTCGAACAGGACAGGACCGGCCACAGCTGCAGGCGTGAGAGGGTGGTGAGAGGTATCATATTGTATAACTCCGAACCACATGGGAGCAGACCTGTGGTGGGGTAGAGTCGGGTGATGGTGAGATCGGACCACACCGCGTTGAGGGAAGAAGGCGCGCCGGCAGGACTAAAGACGCCGACCGCGCTGGCGCATAGGCAGCACAGGACAAGAAGTGCAGTTGCTGTCCCGAGGGTCATGGTGTTGCTGCGGTAAGAACGGGAAACAAAGAGGTGGTGGCCAAGCGAAAGTGTTAACCCCCCGTCGGTACCCCGACAACACAAGTGGCCCCGACTCTTTTCTGCGGACACAGCAATAAGCTAGAAAGCAGAACCTTATCATCCTGTTGCACCCCAGCCGGAAAAGCAGCTAGGGAGCCAAGCACACCTGCAAGGCCTGCAACCCACACAACAAGAGTCGCTCACGACAAGCAACACTTGCCGCGTTTGTGTGGTTTCTGTGTACCGCTGCGCCTTTCCTTTGGCCGCGCGGCAGTGACTGCCCACGACCCATCGGCGCTGAGGCAGCCCGTCCGTTGCAATTCCAAATAGGCCAGACCTGTCGTCATCGCCCAACAATCACGCAACAAGCGCAAGTTAAGGCGATTGTTGTTCCTCATCGCTGTCCAACAATCATACAAGCGTGGCTCGGGGGGAGGGCTTGATAGCGAAAGAAGAGAGGCAGCGGAGCATACCACCAAAGGCTGTCGTCACGTTGTGGTTGAGCTTGACGCTAGTCTCCAGGAAGGGCACGCACATACCCAGGTCGCTGCTCATCTGGCGTGCCAGTACCGCG
Source organism: Acanthamoeba triangularis (assembly GCA_902749335.1). Classification (NCBI taxonomy): domain Eukaryota; phylum Discosea; order Longamoebia; family Acanthamoebidae; genus Acanthamoeba; species Acanthamoeba triangularis. The sequence continues at coordinate 9,983 of CACVKS010000027.1, forward strand.
CCCTCTTGCGCCGTGACTTCGCGCACTTGGTTCTTCCGGCGGCAGTCGGAGGTGGTTGTTGTCTCGTCCACGTCGCATTTGTTCCCTGCCATGTGCGGTGCGGTATGTGCGCTGTCAAGAAAGAACACAAACACAAAACGGCAAGAAAGGTGAAGGCACCGACAAGGATCAAGGAAAACGGATCGTCGTTTCTGATCCGCTTGATCATGGGCCAGTAGCCTTCCGCTGCTGGCCGCTCAGTGATGCTATTGAAGCTCTTCCTGTCAGTGACCGAGTATACACACAACACAGCACTCGCCGATCGAATCCACTGCCACCGGCACGTCAGTTCACAACACACGACACACACGACACACACGACACACACGACATACACGACCGCACACGACCGCACACGACCGCACACGACCGCACACGACCGCACACGACCGCACACGCAAGCACGCACTCACACCGAGAAAAGGCCACAGATGACCTACCTGTTCGCTCAAGACAGTAAACTCCTCAGGGTTGGTCGGGTCCAATATGTCCTGTAGAGCGCGAGCGCCGTGAGGAGGGTTCAGAAAGGGCAAAGAAAGGGTGAGATTGACGCACCAGCAAAACCATCTCGTCGTTTATGAGGACTCTCTTTCGGTTCGTGCCTTCTGCTCGAAGCGCCCCGTGCCACGGTGAACGTGTACGGCCGTTGTGTGTGTCGTGTGTGTGTCGTGTGTGTCGTGTGTGTCGTGTGCGTCGTGTGTGTCGTGAGTTTCCTTGGTGAGAGTTGTACACTAGAGAGGGGACGGGTGAAGTGACGAACGAATGGTGGGGTCGAATTCATCAACAAAGAACTGTTGTATCAGCATGATGGTCAGCGCAGACTTGCCCACACCACCTGCACTCCCCCACATGCGCGCATTCATCACTCGCACGCACTACAATCTCCAATCACACGTCGCACCCGGTCACCTTCACGTACAATCTCCCACCACCACCACTCGCACTTCGTGGTCGCTGCTGTAGACGATGCCGGGAAGAAACTGCGTGTCGTATCTCATGGGTGCAAGTAACCACCAACCGATTCGATCTTGTTAGGCTCGTCAGATGATGACTAGAACGTTCGCGGCGGGGCACGTATCACGCAACGGATTGTTGAGGAGCGCTTCCTTCAGCACGGCCTTGCAGGCCTTGGCGCCATTGTCTTCTTTCAAAGCCGAAGTACTTACCGCTGCGCACCACAGCGCATCGTCATCGGCCAACCTGCGCCAACCGCCGCCACATGCCATCACCTCGAGGTGAGAGACCCGACTCGAAGTCGCGTGCCCCTGTCCCCACACGCTACGTGCCGTTGCCACGCTCGACTCACGAGCGCCAGCGTGCAGCCGACCTCGGAGAGAGGCACGAACGAGAGGACATGCAGGGACAACTCCGCCGGCAATGCAGCAATGAAGTCCACCGTGCCTGTGGTGCGCCGCACGTAATAACACCAAATAAATACAAATTAACAGAAATAAACAGAAAAATAATAGTTAAATTGGCCTTCGTGATTAGGAGGCGGTGAGAAGAGGGGGGGGGGCAGCTGTCTCCAAACCCAAACGCACAAGGACGCACCGTCACGACTCGCCGCAAGCTGTGCTTCCATTGTACGCGCAATAAATAAATAATAAAAAACGCAACGATAATTGGCTTGGAGAGGGTTCGAATGTGAACGCCCTCTTGCTCTCGGTCGCGATCACCGCTATCACGGTCCCTGTCGCGATCCCGGTCGTGGTAGTCCCTATCGTCCGGCCGGCGGGGTACATCTTGTCCAGGTGACATGAAGAAGGCCGGATTCAGATGCGCGGCCGCAGCAAGAAGTTGGCCTTGCTTCCCAGCCAAACAGCGAGGTAAAGCTGCGCCAGGGTGCCAGTGGTGGCCCACCGGGGTGGGCGACCACCCGGGAATCCACCGTGCCCGTATCCTCCGCCCTTTTGCTTGGTGCTTGGTGCTGGTGTTGCACGGGTTGGGAATCGTGTGTGCGCGGCGTGTGCGTGCGCGGCTGTGCTGTGTGTCGTGTGTAGGGAGGTTTAGGTTTATGTTCTCGTCACCATGGCCAATACTCGCGGGCCGTTCGCTTCCACTTGTCCACTTGCCGTCGCGCGTCAGTCTCGAACCGGGCCAGTGCTCGGTCGACGTCTTTCCACCGGTGCATCGGGCCGTAGGTTGAGTACGCCAGCCAACCGGCGCCAGCCGCGCAGCCGGCCCACACCAAACGCCGAAAGCGTGCCACCCACATTGCTCGCTCCTCCCAAGTCTGTCACCATGCAAAACGAGGAGGTCAGATTGCAGTGTACAATCAAGAAAGACCATGAGAGAGGCAGGGCATTTGGGGTGTAGACCCTCAGTTCACTTCCGTTGATGGTCTTGATGCCGATCGTGATTGCCCGCGGGCCGTAGTACCCGGTCGTCACGAAGAGGCCCCGAGAGGGTGATATCTTGTTGAGGTTCAAAACCTGTCCAAGAGTGGTCAGGACTCTCCTCTACACCAACATCCAACCGCTCTAGCCTGTACCTCCTTGAACTTGGCGACATGCTCCAGGTCTATTCGTGGCATGTTTTTACACTCGACGTAGCGTCGAAAGAAGAGCCCGTACGACAGATCGATCTCGCTGCAGCCAAACATTGAAATTGTGGGCAGATGAAAATTAAATCTTGACATTAATTTGATGGCATAGAGGCCATGGTTGGAGGATGCGAGCCTACCTGGTGTTCCCGTATCGATCGCGCATTATAATGTTGCGTCGTACGTTCCATTTGCCAAGCCGTTTGAGGATGCGCGCCACCCTATCCTCCAATGCCGCCCCATTAATGACGGCTTGACTCGGACCTGGCCGTGGTGGTTGTGGCGGGCTGTTCGGCCGCACGCCTGATCGTTGCGGCCTCGCTTGCATCGATGCGGATGAGCGATTAGCGGCAGCGTGTTGGCTCTTCTTAGAAATTCATTTCATTTCTTTTTCTCTCTTTTTCTTTTTCTCTCTCTCTTTTGTGCCGGGGTGGCCTGTTGGGGGAGTGCCGGTAGTCGAGTGGCTTACTTCGCAAACTTGATATTAAGGTAGTGGGATCAACACCCACCCCGGCCTCCACAAAGACGGCTGGGTAGCTCATTGGTAGAGCGTAATAGCACAACGCCGCTGATCATGTCACTCCCCTTTTGTTCCCTTTCCTTGTTAAGGCCTACATTCACTCAACAGGGCTTCCGGGGCGGTACATAGTGAAGATAGATCCGAGCCGAGCGCAGAAGGTGCGAGACGAGAAGGGCGGCTACGGTGGCAACGGCGGCAAAGCCCAGGAAGGTGGAGAAGGTGAAGCCGGACATGAAGGGGTACGGCCACCGACCGGACTTGGCGTAGAGCATGGCGGTGAGGTGCAGGTAGGCGACGACGCCGCCCACGAGCACGCTCAGCTCAAGCAGGAGCGAGATGGGCGGATGGTGGCGAAAGAAGAAGCGAGGCCGGCGGTGGAGGGCAAGGAACTCCAGAGTGAGCACGACCATGGGCAGCGTGTGTTGGATGTGGTTGAGGAGAGCGGGGAAGTGGAAGGCACGAGGAAAGATGAGCTCCCGGTCGTAGTAGAAGAGGCCCCAGAAGATGGTGGAGACGATCACGGCGAAGAAGCACGCCAGCGCGAAGAGCAGTTCGTGCATCTGTAGGGTGAAGGTCCAGAGCTTGCTAGCCTTCAGGAAACGATCGTATTCGCTCGAACGGAGGAACCACACATCGACCACCAGCGCAACGCAGAGGAAGGCGCACAACGTCGCCAGCCCCCACATGGTGAACATCAGCACGAGCCAGGGCGCCAGCATACCAAGCTGCCGCAGCCACACCACGGAGTAGGCCACGACCGCCAGGCTCACCGCGTGGAACCCAAGACGCAGCCAGCCCGTAATGGACCATGTCATCACGATGTTCTCTGGGTTGCTGGCGGTCCTGTTGGTGGCGGTTTTGGTTGCGGGTTGGATAAAATTGCACTGAGTGGGTGGGTGCGCCACGTCGGCTACAACAGCCGCAGTTAAGGTACGAGAAAATGAAAAGAAAATGAGGATGGGGAAGTTTCTGGGAAGGAAAGCTGGCAAAAAATATAAAGGTGGCCGAGCAGGTGACAGCAGCAGGTTGACACTGCCCCACCACTGCCTCCCGCCAAGAAGACACGCACAGAAACAACACGTCATGAGCCACAACAAAGCCCGAAAAAATTACCTGGGTCCGGTGGGCTTTACTTCCATTTGGTACGCGGTGCTTGCACTTGGCTTGGATTGATTGAATGCTGACGCAACGGGAGCAGGGAAGCAGTGAAGGCCGGCAATGTCGAGCGCGTGAAGATGCACTTAAGTGGGCGCAACTCCATCAACCTCAACGGCGTGCAGAACGGTTCGCGCTCCCCTTTCATTTTATTTTATTTTATTATCAAATCATAACTTCACTTTTCTATTTATCTAATAAATAAATAAATCCGGATTATGCTTCAATAAATATAATTCAATTTATTATTTAAATCCCAGGTTGTACGCCGCTGTACCTGGCGGCCCAGAATAACAAGCCGGCAATGATCCGTCTGCTGGCCAAGGAGAACGTCAATCCCAACATCCACTGCCAGGGCTACTCGCCCCTTGGGATTGCAGCCATGAACGGTACCGCACCCAAGAGTCCAACGTTGTGGTGTGCATAATTTAAACGAGTGGTATAGGCTTTACCGAGTGCGTGAAGGAGCTGCTGGAGATGCGAGCGAACCCGAACTCGGTACACCTACTTGCGCTACATGATGTCACGACCGGTCCCCTCACGTCTTAATTCAATCCTCGTTGATGTGGGGCTCAGACCGACTTGCCTCTGCATGCGGCAGCCCATAGCGGTTTTGCCTCTGTTGCCGAGGTACCCGCTCGTTTGTGCAGGCAACAAAACACCACAGACACAGTGGGGACTTACTTGTGATGATCGTGGTGGCCGTTCTCCGCAGGTCCTGCTTCAGCACGGCGCCTCGCTGGACAAGAAGGATGACGGAGGCCGGACACCTTTGATGCTCGCATTGATCTACAGGCACGAAAAGGTTAGTCTCGTTCGCCGCGTCACTCTCATATTGTGACCTCGAAAGGCACTTCAACATTGACCCGTTACGATGCTCGTGGGCAGGTGGCAGAGCTCATACTGCAGAAGGGCCTCAAACAGGGGATGCCCAGTATCAATGATAAGACGAATCTCCCGCCGGCGAGTCCCTACGCTACTCAGGACTATGCCCACTCCGACCCCAACTGCGGGCGTGCGGTTCGTTTGTCTGGCCACTGCGTGCTTCTCCCCTGGCTTGCTTGGCTTTCTTACGCTCGGAGCTTCTCCCACGCCCATGTCGGCGAGCAGGCCCTGCACTTTGCCGCGGAATTCGAGGGCGGTCGTCACTTGGTGGAGCTGCTCCTCTCGCCCTCGCTCGCCGTCGATGTGAACGTGACCGATCGCTTTGGCCGCACTCCGGTACGGCCAGCACTCCCTTTGCTGCAACGCGGCTGGCTGTTGATCACTGACTCGAACCCGAACCAATTGAACAGTTGCACCTGGCGTTGGCTACTGATCACGGGACGGAAATCGCCAAGCGTCTCCTGAAGGATCCGGCCATTGATGTGACTCTTACCGACGACAAGATGCGCTTGCCTCTCCACATCGCGTGCACCAAGGGTGGGCACGAGGTACAACACCTCTCATCTCTCTCGCTCTGATTGATCCCCCAATTCGGCGTCCTAAGCGCTAATTTGGCTCTTTGGTATGCAATAGGTCGTGTCTGCGTTGGTCGACTTGGCGCCACATCTGATAAACGCCAAGGACGAAAATGGAGCGACTCCTCTTCATCGTGCCGTCAGGTATAACACACCTTCTCCCTCGACGCAATGACGTGGAGTCTGGCCAAGGCAAACTCATGGTTGTGTGTATGTTGTCGACAACAGTCACGGGCACGACAACATCGCGTTGCATTTGATCAAGCGCAACGCAGACATCAAGGCTCGCAACGCCCGGGACCAAACGCCGTTCGACGGCCTGCCCAAGGGCGACCGACTGCAGATGCTCGAGGAGTGCTACCAGTCCTTCCAGGAGGGTCTGCTCAACACGCTCAACGACGAGAAGCTGAGCGACGTCGCCATCCACCTCGAGGGCGGCTCGCGGGTCATCCTGTGCTCCAAGCTGGTTCTGTTTGCCCGCTCTGCCTACTGGCGCAAGGTACTGCTCGAGAAGGAGGCAGAGGCGGCACAGAGCGCCACCACCAGCGAAGGCGGCCGCCTGGAGATCGTGGTCAACGAGGGCCGCTACGAGACGTTCCACGCCATGCTCTACTACCTCTACACGGACAACATCCAATTCCCGCAGCTGGCCGCGCTGGCCGCCGCCCCGCATCCGGGCCTCAAGCCCGCCGACGCGGAGGCCAGGCGCGCGCAGGAACGAAACAACTTCCTCTCCGACGTGTTGGTCATGGCCGAGCGCTACGGCGAGACCAGGCTGCACGAGCTGTGCAGCCAGGCCATCGACTCGGACACACTCCGGTCGCTCGAGCGAAGGTACGACCGACTTTTTGGTTGCACATTCTCGAAATTGCGCATGTGTCTCACACTTGTGTGTGCTGCGTGTGGTGAAGGCGTAAACGCGTCGACGCTGCGCGGCGTCTGCTTGTGAGCCACCTTTCTTCGGACATGAAGAAGATGCTCAACAACAAGCGATACAGCGACGTCATCTTCTCCGTCGAGGGCAAGATCGTCTACGCCCACAAAGTCATCCTGTGCTCCAGGTTTGTTTCCTCCTGGGAGCGTTACATTACAATAATTGGTTTATTATAGTTGTAGTGCGGAACAAAACTGATCAATCTTGTGCTGTTGTTGACAGAAACGAGTTCTTCAAGGCCATGCTGCTGGGTCCATGGGCGAAGGAGAAGTGTACAGAAGAGGACCCCATCATCATCACCGACACACCTTTTAACATTTTCTACTCGGTAACCACACGTACCCCCACTTGCGCTCACCCTCGTGTATGGGACTAACCGAGCGCATACATATGGCAGGTGGTCGAGTTCAGCTACACGGGCGATTGCCCCCAGATCGAGCCCGACACGGTGGTGGACCTCTACCAGGCCTCGCATCAGTACATGCTCCTCGAGCTCCGAAAACGGTACCACACTCAATCTCGGGCGAAGAAACCCCTTCTTCCCGCTCTGATCTGGCGGTGTGCCACCATGGGCAGGTGCGAGAACATCATCGAGGAGGCAGTGGGTGTTGACAACGCCGTGCCCATCTACGAGGTACACAACGAGGTTCATGTTCATTCACTCTCTTGTAGGCAAACTCACTCAGTTCTCTCACGTCGTAGCTGGGACACATCTACGAGGATGTCAAGATGAAAGCGAAGGCGCTGGCCTTCATCACACAAGACGCTGGCACGTTCCAGTTGGTACGAAGCTGTGCACAAGTCGTTGCGCTCACATTTCAAACGAGATTGGGTGGCAATGCTGACACCGATCACAGATCAGTGCCAACGCGGCCTTCAACGATCTGCCCGAGCACTTGCTGGTCGATATCTACCGGGAATTGCTGGTGCGAATCGGAGGCTTCAGCGCTAGCACGACAGGCGCACTCATTGCGCAAGAGAACAAGTACGACCTTACTAAGGATGATGAACTCTTTTTGATTTCGTCATCCTAATCTTTCCACACCTCAACTCGATATCAGGCAAGGCGACACACCACTCCACCTCGCGTGCAGCATTCCCGGCATGGTCGTCGCCGTCCGGTGGCTTCTGCAAAACGGCGCCAAGTACGCATTTCCTACACTTTTTTGTCACTTTTTTGTTTGTTTCTTAGTCATTAATGAATTGTTGTGCAGCCCGAACCAAAAGGGACGAAGAGGCTACCCGCTGCACATCGCAACGCGCGGAGGGGACATCAGCACCGTCCGCGCGCTGCTGGACCAGCCGGGTTTGCTGGTCAACATCGCCGACCCGGCCACTGGCGAGACGGCCCTGCACATAGCCTGTCGCGAGGGGCACGAAAACATCGCCTTCCTCCTCATCGGTACGCCGGTTCGGAGTTGAATATCCTGCTTGTTTCACCAATTACCACATGGCGCTAACTCTTCTCGGTCTCCGTGGGCACACAGAGCGAAACGGTGACGTCAACGCCCACGACAAGAGGCACCGCACGCCGCTGGAACTCATCGCGGAGACCAACCCCGCCTTCGCCACCGACTTCAAGGGTAATTGTTGTAATGCGACTGGTTTTTTAATTTTTCTTCTTGTTTTTTGTGACTCAAAACTCACTTACGGTGTTGCAGAGCACCGCGAGCTCTCCAAGATCAAGTTTGGCCAGGCGCTCAACAACCCCGCCTTCTCCGACATCGTCATCACCGGCGGCGATGCCCGATACTACTGCCACCAGGTGAGTGAGCCACTCTCCCCATTCATCGCCCAGGGCTTATTATTCCTACTCTTTTCTTCCTCTGACCCCCAACTGATCTTCACCCTGCAGGCGATTTTGTGCGCGCGGTGTCCGTCCTTTGAACAGGCCATCGAGGATTCGAGCCGATCAGAGGGCATCGCACTGGCAGGTGGTCTCGGTACGTGATTATAGCAACTTGACGGAGAGGGGGATACTCGCCACATTGTGGACCTTAGTGACCCAGTCAATCTGCACACACCACACACACACACACAGTGCGCAAAGTTCCGGTGGTGGAGATCGAGGGCGTGCAGGAACAGACTATCGCCGCCTTCCTGCGCTATGTCTACACCGACGAAGTCGAAATCGATCTAGGTACACGCACAGCCTTGTCGAGGAGCTTTTCTCTTATTAATTTTCTGAAACGACTCACCGTCAGTTCTGTATTTTTGTGTGTGTGTTGTGTGTGTGTCCAACTAGACAACGTGTACGAGATGATGGGTCTGTCGATGATGTATCCCGTTACGGGCCTCCTCGCGCTCTGCGAAAGGGCCAACGATGTACATTTCCTCTCCTTATCGTGCACGATAGTTACGCCAGGTGGCTTACCGATCTCCCTTGCGTGTGCGTGCGCAGCCCACTACTGCGCCGCCGCCAGAGGCGTCAACCATGGCGGTCGACTTCGTGTCGCTGTTCAATCAGGAGAAGTTCGCCGACGTGCGGTTCATATTCGACCCACCAACATTTGTCGATACCGGCGGAGGCGAAGACCCAGATGGTGACTTGGACGAGGAGTGGAAGCAACACATGCCCTCGTTCACGTCGGCAGAGCTGCCGGTGGAGGCAAAGAACGATGACGGCAAAGAGGACGAAGTGGTGGTCATCCACGCGCACCGCGCCATCATCGCCACCCGATCGCCGCTCCTGCTGACCCACTTCCCGGAACTAAGATCGGAGACGAAGGGCGACGCAAAGAACGAAGCCGTGGTCGAGATCGACATGCGGCGATGGACTATGCCGCAGCAGCGCGGCAAGTCCGTGGGGAAGAACGAAGCGACGAAGAATGGTATAAGCGACGAGCACAACTACTACGCTTCATTCTTCGTCTTCCTCCAGTTCCTCTATTCGGGCATAGTGAGCCTGCCCGCCACCGTCGCCGCCGGTGATCACTCGCCCGACGCAGCAACATCGCGATCGACCGACGAAGAGGCCGACCTGTACCGGGAGATCCTCGGGCTGGGCGAGCTGATGGGCGTCAAGGCGCTCGTGCGGCAGGTGCAGCCCAAGGTCGATGAGGAAGAGCGAAGGCGCAAGAAGGCCCACCTGCTCACCTCCGCCTATTAAGGCCCCAAATTTTGTCATTGTTGCGTACCAGCCAATCAACAAAACCGTATCACGGCGCAGTAAATTAATTAATTCTTGAGAAATTCTGAGTGGACCGAGTAAAAGCCGCTGGTACGGGCCATTGTCGCGTGGCAGATCCAAACCATGGAGACCACGGACCACTGCACCGTTTTTGTGTTCAGTCTCGGCTTTAAGATTTATTGGGACGCGTTGGGGGTGGCGCAGGGCGCTTCCCCCACCGGAGGCCAGGTAGTAAAACACCTTTCAAGCTTGGGTATGATGTCCTTCCCCGCCAACATATATAGTTGCTCATTTTATTGATTTATTTTTCGGTGCAGCCAACAGCCTAGTGACGAAACGTGTGGTATGCAAGACGGCTACGGGGGAGTACGAACTCAACATCAACGAGGACCTCTGGCAATTTTACTGGGGCGCGCGCCAATTTAGTGCCACCAACAGCGTGGAGCTTGCGCGCTTGACTAAGTTGTACGCAAGCTCTTCTTCATTTCTTTTCTTTTTGTTGGTCTTGACTTCTCTCCGACGCCTTCAGGGCCTGCCTGCCTGCCTGCCTTGCTCGGCTGGTGGCACAGCCTAGCTACAAGTCGGAGCTAAAGGCTGACCTAGAGCGCTTGCGCGAGGAGTTCAGGCTGATGGACCCAGCAGCAATGGAATCGTACTGGCCAATGCAAAAATTGCTACCTGGCAAGCCCTGGAAGGATGCGATTGAAGCCGGCTTCATACTCATCGAACGGCACGTATCAGTGTTGGAGGTGCTCCGGCAGGTCAACAATGACACAATCAGAATGCATCATCCTCATGAGACGAAGAGAGATCTACTGGCGCTCTTCAATTACGGTACCATGCGGCACCACTTCAATTACGGTACCATGTGACCCGTGTTGACACTCTGTTCTGCAAATCTAGTGGGTCCCAGAGCAAACAAGGCCAACCGACACTTCTTCTCAGCCTTTCATGAGCACGCAACAATCCTCACGTTGGACGACTCTCTTGAACGCTCTGTAGCCTACAATATCCTTTATTACCTCCACTCCTTCCACTGTTTTCGCTTTATCAACACTTTGTATCCCTTAACTCACTCACGCTATCAGTGCTGCACAGCTGTCCTACCTCCCTCATCGAATGTGCAGGCGTCGGGAGAACCTGAGGTGGTTGCCAACGATGTTCACTCCCTGGCTGTAGTGGGACCGAATGGAGCGGGCAAGTCTAACTTTGCCACTTCCATCAAGTATGGCCAGCAAGTTTCCGACGCCATAAAAGTCTTCATCAACGAGTTTCGAGGCAGCTCGTACGTCTGACTGACCCACTCCGTTGTCAGTTTGATTGCTAGGAGACCAACAAAATTTACTTTACAGGGTTCTGGACGACGATGTGTCACTGGATAAGTTGATCCACCACATGCTCAGTCAATGGGAGTCCTGGAACAACAACGTCAAAAAGGTTGGCCTACCTTCATTTCTGAATTGACTGTGCGTGCTAAGGCTCTTTCTCTCTCTCTCTCTCTCTCTTCTAAATGCGGCGTTCTCCAGTTGCGCGAAGGCTACAAGTCCTTCTTCCCGAGCCTGACGCTCAAGCCCGAATACTTACCACGCGGGAGGTATGGTCTGAAGATCAAGCGCCGAGGGGCTTCGATCCGCTACCCCACCTCTTCCCTGAGCTCTGGCGAAAGGAGCATTCTCTACATTCTGTGTCAGGTGGAGTGCGCCCCACTGGGATCTCTGGTCATCATCGACGAGCCCGAGCTGCACCTCGAGCAGGACAAGTCCCTGCGTCTCTGCCGCTTCATCGAGCACCGAAGACCCGACATCTTCTTTGTCTACCTCACGCATCTGCCTGAGATCGCTTCTCGCGCCGTGTCGCGCTGCGTCTACATGAACTCCTGCGCGGTACGCATAGTTGCACCACAAGCACTTGCCACCATGCGACTGATAGCTACAACATTTGTGTGCTGCAGCCTCCGAAGAACTCGTCTCTTGTACCCGCTGGCTTCGACTGGCAGTTCGTCGATTCAAGCTCTCCGCTGGTCATGTCGCTGTTGAGCAAGCCCGAGACGAACCTGCTCCTGGTCGAGGGACCCCGAAACGCCAGCAAGCCCTCCATTGATCAGCAGCTGTTCGGACCCATCTTCAGCGAGTACTTCACCGTGCGGTCGGCGGGCAGCTGTGTGGATGTAAGGAAGAGCGTGGCGGAGCTGCGGGCCTCCGCGTGGGCGACCAAGAAGGAGGTCTTCGGGCTCGTCGACCGAGATGACCACAGCCCGGACTTCATCGACCGCCAGAAGGGCGATCAGATCTACCACCTCGAGGTCAGCGAAGCCGAGAACCTGCTATGGACGCCCGAACTGCTCGACGCCGTCTTCGCCGCTCTTCACTACACGCACTGCTGCGCGAGCGAGTTCTACGAAGTCTTGTTCCGCGAGTTCGACGGCAGAAATCCAACCCTCTACGAAAATGTCGTGATGGGCATCGTGAAGCACTGGCTGGGCTACCTGTCGGGTGATGACCGCGACTTCAGGGCGTACTTTGAAAGCGGCGGCATGGAGGTCGCAGGTGATCTGCCTTCGCTGGATTCGGCCAGCAGCACGACCCAGGCCCGCATCAACCAGCTGCTGCAGAAGGTCAAACGCGGCATGAAGCCCGACGTCATGAAGCAGGAGGTGGAAACTACGCTGCAGGGCATTCTCGCTCTGCCGGACACTCAGGACAACTACGTGCTGCGTGCGATGGCCGAGGCGCTGGTGCGAGACATCGTCGCGAGCAAGGACGTCGACCGCGCCCTGGTCCATTTCAGTGAAAAGGAACTGATCCCGAAGCTCATCGATAAGTACTGCAAGAAGGGCAGACGGTTCGAATTCAGCTTCAAAGACGCCGTGGCACGACTGGTGGAGTCGAAGCACCCCAAGGTGACCAATGCCATCCTTCTTTACGTTCCCCTAGAATTGAGGAACTTCGGTACGGCTGGCCGCTCCTCTCAGGCTGCTGCTTTCCTGCGTCCACTGCTTGGTTCTGACCACCCGCTCCGCCTTACTTCCTCTCAGTCGCGCCAGACTTGGCTCCTCGAGCGCTGCCTCCGATTCGCCAGTTCGACTTCAACTACTCTGGTCCTGGTACCCGTGCTACGACCAGTTCTGGCAGCTTCGCGCCCGCGCCCGCACCCGCGCCCGCACCCTCGCCAACGCCCTCCACCGCGACGGCGTCACCATCTGCCTCGGTCTCGTCCGCTACCACGGTCTCAAAGCCAAATTCGCCCTCGCCCTCCACCGCGACGGCGTCACCATCTGCCGCAGTCTCGTCCGCTACCACGGTCTCGGAGTCAAATTCGCCCTTGCCCTCAGCCTCGGCCTTGCCGTCGCCGTAGCCATCGACGTTGCCCTCAAGCGAGAGGGAAAGAGAAGCTTGATACTTGATTCTATTTACACTAAGTTAAGTTATACACGGTTTTGGATGCGGCTCCTTCTTGCTAGTACTTTAAGCTCAGTGGCTGGAGCCAAAGGCTTTTTGCTTGAGGGCGTTGATGACACCCTTCTTTTTGCTGGGCTCGCTCTCGCCCTTCTTGTTGTTGCTGGCCTTGCCACTCTCGAGATCGCCATCGTCGTGGCTCAGCTCGTCGCTGCTGTCGCCCGAGCCTCTCCTGAGGTCAAGCAGCGGAATCATGTTTTGTTGATCTTGCTTCGCCTGAGTGAGCACAAAAAGAGCGGGTGAGGTAATGGTCCTTCTTGCTGGTACATGGCTGGCAGACGTACCACTTTCTTCTTGGGCTGAACGAACACGCCGACGGGCAGCATGGTGCGGCCCCACGTGGAGTTGATCACCACCGCCGCGCTGCCGTACCAGGCGATGATCGCTGTCATGATCCCAAACGCGCCGCCGGCCTTGGTCACATTCGGCGCCTCACTGTGATGCGTGCGTGTGAGACCAAGGCTCGTCCAAAACTCAAGAGTGATGCGGGCCGACGTACGCAAAGTCGCCGATGCAGAGGAGCAGGAAGGTGATGCTGAGCACCACGAAGAGCACGGCCAGCACGAGCGACACCCGGAAGGAGGCGGCGGTCATGTAAAGCGTGAAGATGAGCCACATGAGCAGGAAGAGGCCCGACGCCTCGTGGACCTTGTCGGCTGGCAGGGAGGGCACGATGAAGTAGACGTAGCCCGCGTAACTACACCAGAACGCGCCGTAGCTACAGAACGCAGTCGCGCCGAACGTGTTTGAGATTCTGTACTCGTAGAGACCTGAGGCGAAGGTGTCAGAGATGAAGCGCCGATGAAGATGAAGGTGTGGTGGACGGAATTTACCGGCGATGAATTGGGCGATGCCGCCGTAAAAGAGGGCGACGGCGACGACGAGGCCGCTGGTGTCGGTCAAGATGCCCGCGTTGTAGATGGAGAGGGTCATCGTGGTCAGTGCGAAGGCGCCCAGGCCCAGCGGACCAGGATTGCCCAGACCTTTCGAAAGAAAAGAGAACGAAAGCGACGAGACGACAACGAAGAGACGAGAGCGGTCAGCAAGAAAGAAGGTGGTTTTGAGTGGCAACGATGTCGACAGGTCGATCGGGCGCACCTGACTTGGGGACCTTGGGGACCTGCACGGCGCGAAGCAGCTGGGAGAGCTCACCCATGCTGATGGTCACTCGGTGTTCTTCGTCGGCGACGGACATGGCGGTGTGGATGTGGTGCGGTGAAAGTTGTTGATGATGTCCCTGGAAAAGAAGCGGCTGCCTCGCGTCGTCCTGAGGAGATCCATCCCCAAACAGTTTTAGTTCCCTCATCCTTGGTTTGTTCTGTTCTTCTTCTTCTGTCTTTCAAAGACAGGGTTGCATCCACCCACTCGACAACGCATATGACAAAGAACTACAAGAAGTGGTCTGGTGGTAGTGGACAGTTGGGCTCTACCTAGTACAGGGCCTCGATAGCGGGGGATGAAGGGATGGTTCCTTGAGCGTGGTGACGGTGGGGGGAGCCTAGACGGTCCGAAGGTGGCGGTAGGACAACAGGCGCTGGAAGGAGGTGCGGAGCGGAGGGTGCAGGGGTAGTTGTTTTGAACAAGACGGCGGTCCGGCGCAACCTTTGGACTTTTATCCTGCCCAGAAGCGACCATCACCATTGGCGTAAGGTGCACGAGCCAATGACGGGTTCGCTCCTGAAGAATCGGCCACACCACAATCAGACATTTTTACGCCAATCGGAACCAACCGTAGATTTATCCATTTCGATCCTCGGCGTCTGTTGGCTGACGGAACGTTCGTCTCCTCATTTCGCGGAAAATTCAGCTGGCACGTATGGAATTCTCTCAACTTTTTTAGATTTGACCCTCTCTGGTTGGTCGGTGCTTGTTTGGCGGGGGGTCGCGCAGCCTTGCTCTTGGATAGTCCTTGTTTCCGGATAACCGCAGATTCTCGACCCGCGGGTACGTCAATCACCAGCCAAGTGCCATCCCCCCACATCGAACATGTTTACTCCGAGGTCGCGTTCGTGGCCATCCGTGCCACCTGGATTTCGTCAGGCTCTAGCCCACACTGAGCCACGATGAAGTTGTCCTGCCTCAGTTGACTTATCCCCTTCAACTGCCACCCTTTGTTCGGGCGCTCAACCATTTTGCTCTTTTGCTCCGCCGTGCGACTTGCATAAATTGCATAAGTGACTGCTTACAGACGCCAGGGGCGGGCATGGGCCTGCTGCGGCGGCGGAGTCCAAGCGCGATTTGCTCAAGGGTGGTGGCGTTTTCGGTCAGGTTAACGTTCAGAAGGCCCGTCATCTTCGCGATGTAGCGTTGACCAGCACTGCACCGTTTCGAACTTGAGTATTCAACGTATCCAACATATTCCAGATATGTACCAATCATAATTACTCCCGAAGGCTTTAAAGCAAAACGAAACACCACACGGCAACCCAGTTTGTTCTCCCTTTCCAAGATGACACCAGGACCCACCTTCTCGAGAATGTGCACATGGAGAGGTTTCGTGGCAGTGGCGGCCATAGGCTTGGTCATGCTCACCGCGTTGTTGCTGTCGGCAAGCACCTCAGAACAGTCCTCACCGCCGGAGTGCGCGCCACGTGAAGCCGGAGGCCCCGTGTGGGTCACTCCCGACTGCGTCGACCCCCTGTACAGCCGCCCGGTCATCGACAACGTGGTCGATCTCGCCAGGCCAGTCCCACATCGCAAGGTGTCGGGCCACTTCGACGGCACCGAGAAGAGGTTCAACTTCTACTTCCCACCCAAGACCCAGTGGGAGGGCCGCTTCTTCCACCTCGTGTACCCGCTCCAGGACGAGAACGCCACCGACGAGACCATCAGCTTCGGCGCGGCCAGCGGGGCCTACACGGTGCAGACCAACGGCGGCGGCGGCTACCGGGTCGACGCGGCTGCGGCCAAGTTCGCCAAGACCGTCGCGGCCAGCTACTACATCTCCCCCGAACCGATCCATGGCTACATCTACGGAGGCAGTGGCGGCTCCTACCAGACCATCGGCGCCATTGAGAACTGTGTCGGAGTGTGGCAGGGCGCGGTGCCGTTCATTCCAGGCGTGCCGACCTCGATCCCCAACAACTTCTTCGTTCGGGCCTTTGCGCGGTTCGTGCTGAAGGCCAAGGCGCCGCAGATCGCGGACGCGGTGCGGCCGGGTGGGAGCGGCGACCCCTACGCCGGGCTCGATGCCGTGGAGCGTGCAGTGCTGCTCGAGGTGACCCGAATGGGCGTGCCGCTGCGGGCCTGGGAGGACTACAAGTACCTGCTCGGGCTGCACGATCCCGACGGGCTCCTCGGTTTCGCAAGCGTGGTCCAGGGCATGGACCCTACCTACGCGGACGACTTCTGGACCAAGCCCGGGTACCTCGGCACCGAGCAGTCGGCCCTCGGCGATCGGTTCCGTGCTGCGGTCAAGACCGACAATCGGTGGTCCCTGGCGCTAGCAGCTTATCACCGGCACCAGGTGCCAATGCGACCTGGTTTCTACGCCTGGGACCACCTCCGGGGACCCAGTGGGAGGCCGCTCTACCCTCAGCGTCCCGCCGAGATTGGTCCGCTTATCGCTCGTGGCGCGGCCGGCGGTGGAACCCACACTGGGGCGATCAAGGGCAAGATTATCGTGGTGGCCAACCTGCTCGACGTCGACGCCTACCCCTGGCACGCCGACTGGTACAGCGCGAGGGTGCGGGAGTCCCTCGGCCAGCAGCGCTACGACGAAAACTTCCGGGTCTGGTACAACGACAACGCCGACCACATCGGCCCCCGCACAGCCCGCCTGGTGCAGTATGACGGCATAGTCCAGCAGGCGCTTAGAGACCTGAGCGCCTGGGTCGAGAGGGGCATCGAGCCGGCCAAATCGACCGGGTACCAGGTGATCGACAGTCAGGTCAGGGTGCCGGACGACGCTTCCGGGCGCCAAGGCGTCCAGCCCGTGGTGGAGCTGACTGTCAACGGTGCGCCCTGGATCGATGTCGCCGCCGGCCAGACCGTCACCTTCCTGGCCCAGATTAACGTTCCGCCGGAGGCGGGCAAGGTGGTGGCCACCGAATGGGACTTCGAAGGCACTGGCAACTTCACGGCACGATCCTTCGGCGGACCCAGGCCGAAGGTGGAGGTGTCGGTGACGTTCACCTACACCACACCTGGCCTCTACTTCCCGGCGCTGCAGGCGACCTCCCAGCGTGAGGGCATGACCTTCGCGAAGGTCCAGAACCTGGGTCGCGTTCGCGTCGTGGTCCACTAATAAAATCCTCCTAATCGACCCCACACACATGAACCATACATGTGAACTCTGCGTGTTGTATTGTGCGTGCTATCCGCTGTGTTGATCATACCATTTGGCCTCCTGCTCCAGCAGCTTGATGAGACCCTGGACGATGTTGTGCTTCTGCCAGCCATGGAGCCGGGGAAGCGCCGCTTGCCAAAGGCGCACGAAGTGGGGCCTGAAGCGCGGTTCGGCACGCCGCAGAAACCGCGCCAGATCGGCCCGTTCTCCGTCCATGATCGGGTGGTCATCGGGGAGGTTGATCATGACGAGGAGGTTGCTGCAGACACCGAAGACTGCGCAGGTAAAATCGCCCCTCTTGAGCGCCAGCCATGCCTTGATCTGGAAGTAGTGGGCGAGCCGGTCCTCGGGGTCCTCGGGGAAGTGCAGATTCTTGGGGACCCCCAGCGCGGCGAGGAGGCCGTTGGTGGACAGGCGGTCACGGATGTAGCCCGGTATGGTGCCCATCATCTGCGCGGCCTGTACGCCGAGACGCACAATGGCGGCGATGTCATGCTCCCTTGCGCCTTCGTCCTGGATGGTACAGAGGGACAGCAGCTGCTGCACAGCAGATTCATCCTCGGCATCACCTTCCACCGCCTTGGGCTCGATGGTTTGCTGCTGGCCCGATAGGATCTGTTCCAAGTCCATCTCGGCGTTACCAGCCTGTGCACATGACGTCACACGTATGTTACATATGGGGCAAGCGGTGTAAAGGCCTGGGCGCCCAGCGTACCAAGGTATTCTCCAGGTTCGCTAGGAAGGTATCAAGTCCAGGGGTGGCAGGCTCTTCTCCCCCTTCTTCTTCTTCTTCTGCTTCGGCGTCTCTGTCCTGCGACCCGAGGGGGCCAAGGTCGTGTGGACTTGATACCTGCACCTGAAAGGCAATCAGTCTGGCGCTTCTGCTGGTCTGGTTCGTACAAAAAAAAGGACAAGTACCTCAAGCTGGGACGTGTTCACTGGAACTGACAAGCTGTGGACCTCCCCTTCGGTCGATGGAGCTGTCAAGTGAGGAGCCATAGCTCACTCAGCTCTCTTTCTCAACTTGGCATGAGGGGAACGAAAGGCTAGTGTACCTGGACCGCTCAACGATGGAGGGTTGGCAGCCTGGAGAAGGGAGCTGATGGTGGCAATGTAGTCGCCAAAGCATGCCCGAGCCTGGGCCAGGTCGCCTTTGACTGCAGCATCTTGTGCGCGAGATAGAATCAGAGAGGCACGCGTGAAGTCGCCAATGCGCTCCCATAACAGGCGGTGTTCCTGCAGGCCAAGTTCAATCTGCACTGTTTTGTCAGCAAGCGAGCAATCGCACACGTTCAGCTCTACGTACAAAGGTCTCCTCTCCAAGGGGCGGCACTGTGACGGCACGGTCGACAGTTAGTGCCTCGCAAGGTCGCGCGACCCGAGAGGACGGCCCACATACCCGCAAACTGGGCCCCTGGTCCTTGCCTGTGCGGCTGAACGAGGGGCCGGCACGCCGTGGGTTCGGGCGCAGAGGTACACTGCTTCTTCGCGGCCACCTGACATGATGAGCGGAGACATGGTATTGGCCTCTCGCAATGCCACTCGGAGGAAAAAGGAAAAGAGGGGCACACCTGCTTTCGCTTCTTGCCGGAGATCTTCTGGTCATCGGTGACCGCCCACAGGGCAAGCGCGGTCCCGTGCGCACGTGTGGCCTGATGACTTGCCACCTCAGAGGCCGCCAGTTGCTGGTTGCAGGCGACACAACAGGCCACGCCGCCCACGGCAAATGTGCCGCTCGAGTACAACGCGGCCTCCGCTCTGCTCTTGTGCGCACCGGACTTAGTGTGCCCGCGAAAGCCTTGCGTGGAGTCGAAGTACTCGCCCAGTTGCTTGGGGTCATTGGAACAGATGGCGCAGGTGGCTCCTTTAAGGCCATTCTTTACGAATCCAAAGTGGTGCGTGTAAATCGTTCCTGTCCACACACGCCAACCCCCCCCCGGAGACAAGGAACTAAATCATACTGAACTACGAATTCAAACACGCGGAGTGTAGACTGTCCTACCAAGTAGGCCTACGCTGGGCAGTGGGTCGGCGGCCGGGGTGGGGGCTTGGTGTGCGAGCATGTGGTTTAGAAAATTGTTTTTTAAACTGTTGCTGGACACGGCCCAATTCTATCCTTTCGTTTCGGTAGAAGTGAAACGCGTTTCGTAACTGTTAAGTAAAAAATCCCAAATTTGGAAGAAGCCGCATTTTATTGGCTTGTCGTTGGTGCAAAATCCGGGCGAAGAAAAGACAAAAAGAGAGGGGGCCAACACCAAACGCAAAAGATGGAAGGCAGCGGCGATGACACACAGCAGCACCAGCAAGAAGCAGGAAGTTCTGCGTTGAAGGGTAAGGTGTGCATTATCACAGGCGCCAATACCGGCATCGGCAAGGAGACCGCCCTCGCCATGGCTGCCCTCGGTACGCGTATCCTCTACTCCCAATAATTCTGTTTTACAAAAGCGTTTGTACTCTAACTTAGTTTAATATTAACTGCTTATTATTTATAATTATATTTTATTTTTATTTATACCGTTGTGAAGGTGTCCATGTGGTGATGGCGTGCAGAAGTGTGGAGAGGGCCGAGGCAGCAATCGGCGACGTGCGGAAAGAGGTCGAGGAGACGCTGGAGAAGCGGCACAAAAAGGGCGGAGACCCGAAGAAGGAGTGGACCACGTTCGGCATCCCGCAGGTGCAGAGCATGGACGACGTGTCGCTCGAGGCCATGGCCCTCGACCTGTCCGATCTCGCCTCCGTGCGCTCCTTCGTCAATGCCTTCCAGGCCAAGCACCAGCACCTCCACTACCTCATTCTCAACGCCGGTCTCGCTCACCCGCATCTTGTCCAACATTGTTAAGTGCTTGATCTGTCTGACATTGTTCGTTTGTTTGTTGATGTGGCCGCAGGAGTGGTGACGGCAGAGAAGCGGAAATCGGCCCAGGGCCACGAACTCATGTTCGCCACCAACCATCTGGGCCATTTCTTCCTCACGACCCTGCTGCTTGATACGCTCGCCGCTTCTTCGCCAGCTCGGATCGTGGTCGTGAGCTCTGAAGCCCACAAGTTCTGCGGACCCCTCAATGAGGACCTGAAGCTGGTGTCCGACCCTCCTGAGTTCGGCCTCAAGGTTCCATTGGCAACAACTTAGATTGGTTCGAGTTTTGGTTGCCGCCATTGTGTGCTCACAATTGCCCCTGTACAGAGCGCGATGTCGTTCTACGGCGTCAGTAAGCTCTGCAATTTGCTCTTCACGCTTCACCTGAACAAGCTACTGAAGGAGAAGGGAAGCCACGTCTCCGTTAACGCTGTCCACCCTGGCACAGTGGTATGTACGCCTCCAACTGTCTACACGGGTGGCACCACTCACACTACGATTTCTCAACAGAACACAGAGCTGGGACGCGAGACGCCCTGGTACCTGTCCTGGATCGTCAAGCCTATTTCCCAACTCTTCTTCCGCAGCCCTCAAGAGGGCGCAAGGTGAGTTTCTCCCCATAACGGGCCTGTGTGTGGGCCTGATGACTCCACTCACCCGGCTTGTGCCCCGCCATGTGCTCGTAGGACGTCGGTCTACTGCGCCGTATCGTCCGAAGTCGAAGGGGTGCAGCGGTCGCCTCATCGACGGCGTAGGGCTTGGTCGCCTCCTCCCTCTCGCTGCAGAAGTACTTGCCGCTCGTCAAGGACTTCTAATTTTTTGGATTTGTTACTTTGTGTCGACAGACAAAAAATAGCAGGCGAGCGCAACACAATCGGCCATCAATCTGCATCGAATCGGCTCAGGACGTGCACACCCATTTTTTGCCACACCAGTGCTTTGGAGGACATTGAGGGAGATTAAGGGTTAGTTAAATTGAGAAGGGCGGGATGTTGCAGCAAGACGACGCACGCAAGAAGGAGATCTACACGTACCAGGCCCCATGGCTCATCTACGGCATGAACTGGTCCGTGCGGCCGGACAAGAAATTCAGACTTGCCCTCGGCTCCTTCCTTGAAGATTATACAAACAAAGGTGCCACTTAATCTTTCCATTAAATCCCCTCCCATTCATCGCATTTGTGGCTTCTTGGCCAAGGCCATCACAATCATCTGTGCCGCTCGCCCCCCCCCTCGCTTGCTACCCGTTCACTTGTGCCAACCGTGTGGTGGCGTTACACGCCGCGTGCAGTGTCCATTGTACAGCTCAACGAGGACACTGGAGAGTTCGTGCAGACCGGTGAGTTCAAGGTACGGCACCCGCCTGGCCTTGGCGACCCTCAGCCGCTCTCTGCTTTCCCCGCACTCACACGCGTGCACATTGCAGCACCCATACCCGGCGACAAAGATCATGTGGATCCCGGATAGGGTGGGCGACAAGCCGGATCTCCTGGGCACCACCGGCGACTACATGCGCCTCTGGCAGGTCGGGGAGAGCGGCGATGTCAGCTTGAAGTGCCTTCTCAACAACGTAGCCTCCTCTCCCGCCCTCGCACTGCGGCGCAGCACCATTGCTCACAACCGCTTCTTCCTATTGCTTGACACCACACGACACAACACGATACAATCACCGCACGCGCACATTACAGAACAAGAACTCGGAGTTCTGCGCTCCCCTCACGTCGTTCGATTGGAACACGACGAATCCTAACATCCTCGGCACATCTTCCATCGACACGACGTGTACCATTTGGGATATCGAGGTTCGTCACCCCGCAGCGCTCTGTCGCAACTGTGTAAGTTTTAGTCGTTGACGCTCAGAGATCTCACGATGCGTTGATACCCTCCTTTTTGTTGTTGTTCTTCTGACGTGCAGAGGCAATCGGCCATCACACAGCTCATCGCCCACGACAAGGAGGTGTACGACATCGCCTTCGCCAGAGGAACGGATCTCTTTGCGTCGGTGGGCGCCGACGGCTCCGTTCGCATGTTTGATCTCAGGTACACGCCTCCCGCTTTTCGACAACTACCGTCCCCACCATCCCTGACCTTGCGTTGCCTGTGTCGCCTGTGTTGCGTGTCTAGGAATCTGGAACACTCCACGATCATCTACGAGAGCCCCGAGCAGTCGTCTCTGCTCAGACTCTGCTGGAATCGTCAGGACGACTACTATTTGTCCACAATCTCGATGGACAGCAACAAGGTCATCATCCTGGACATCCGCGTGCCCTCCCTACCGGCGGCCGAGCTCACCGGCCACAGCTCGTGCATCAACTCGCTGGCCTGGTACAGCGCTGTCCCCTCCCTCTCCCTCTCCCAATCAAGCACCACGCCATTTGGTAGGGGATGGTTCACACTCACGGCGTTGGTGGCCGCCCTAGGGCGCCGCACTCATCGTGTCATTTGGCCACGGCCGGCGACGACTCCTCGGCGCTGATCTGGGACCTCTCCTCCATGCCCAAGCCCATCGAAGGTACCAAACCGGCGAACGCCACACACAGAGAGAGACGCACACTGTTTGCTTTTGAACATCGCTAATCATCAACCACTTGGCGGGTTTTTGGGTTGTGCTCAGACCCCATCCTGGCCTACAATGCCGAGGCCGAGGTGAATCAGCTGCAGTGGTCGCTGGGCCAGCCCGACTGGATCTCCATCGCCTTCGCCTCCAAAATGCAGATCCTCCGCGTCTGAGGGAGCGGCGCCTTTTGAACACAACCAAGCACGCCCACGCACGCACGAAAGCGGAGACGACGCTGCTGGTGAACGCTGGAGTGAAACGGAGGCTCAAGCTATCGCGAAGAACCAATCAGTAGAGAGCGAGAGAGCGCCGGTTGGAGCACAACCTTATTTATTTAAAGGAGTGTACAGGGTAGTGATGATGCAACAACGACAACAACGAGAAGAAGAGAGTTAGTATCATCACTCGCGCTTCTTGGCCTTCTTGGGTGCGGCGGCGGCGGTCTCCTCAAAGCGAACGCCGTTCTTGGCCTTCTGCTGCTTGCTGCGGTGCTCGTGGTACTTAACGTCGGTGCCGAACACGCGGTCCCACACGATGAACGTCGACGCGTAGTTGCCGGTGAACGCCATGTGGTGGAAGTCGTGGTACTCAGCTCCTACAATAGATGAAATGACCGACACATCGTGACACGACACGACACACGCGTGAGCTGATGGCGTGTAGACAACAAAGAAGCCAGAATGAGAAGGACTGTACCGCCCCAGAAGGGGATGAAGCGG
Organism: Acanthamoeba triangularis; assembly: GCA_902749335.1. NCBI lineage: Eukaryota > Discosea > Longamoebia > Acanthamoebidae > Acanthamoeba > Acanthamoeba triangularis. Next base: position 33,638 of record CACVKS010000027.1, read on the forward strand.
TTGGGCGACCAGGGGTAGTCGTAGCCGGCGTGGGCCTCAACGGTCTGGAAGAGGCGGAGGAAGAGCCAGGCCCACACGGTGAAGAGGTGGGTGGCGAAGAGGAACGGACCGAGCATGGTGCCGAGACCGAGGAAGATGGTCTCCACCGGGTGGGCGTACTCGGCGGCGAGGCCGAAGGGCGCGGCGTGGTGATGATGGATCTTGTGGATGTAGGGGTAGATGGGACCCCAGTGCAAAAATCTGAAAATATAAACGAGCGACAGGTGAATAGGAGCTAAAGAAAAGAACGAAGACGAAAGATAAAGTGCGAGATGAAGGCGCCGTACCGGTGAATCCAATAAAAGTAAAAATCTTCGATGACGAGGAAGAGGACGCAAGATCCGACGATGGTCCACCACGAGGGGATGAGTTCAGCTTCGGTTCGGATGCCGAGAAGTTCGAAAATCGGGTGAGAGGCAAGGATGAGGGGCAGCTGGATGACGATGTGGCTGAAGAAGAGCTGCTTGAGGCACCGCTTGTAGAGGGGCCAGTCGTTGGGCTTGTGGGGCTGGACCTTGTACTTCTGGTGCGAGGGGATGAAGTCGGAGATGAGGTAGGGGATATGGAACAGGAAATAGAGCGACTCGTGCAGCACGAAGCTGCCCACGCCCGCCACCACCCACTCCGGGTAGCCCGACTCCTCGAACATGGCCCGCCAGCCGTTCACCACCCACGCGCTCTCCATCTTCTTCTTCTTCTCCTGCCGGCGCCGACGGTGACGAAGCAAAAAGATGCTGTACAACTCGCGCACACGCGTACGCCAATTTAACTCCTATTAGTTACCATTTCCGCAGTAGCGCCCAACCGCACCGCTGCACCCCTTGGTGTGTGTAGACCACAGTGCAAGAAAGCCTTGTGTAGTGATCAGCGCAATGCTGACCCTGGGGGACTGCTGGTGATGAAGGGTGAGGTGCTCTGTGCACGCCATTGGGCTGCTTGTGGCTCGAGTCTCTACGAATTCTAGGGACTGGTGAACCCTCTCCACCACAGGGAACCGATTTTAGTTGAGGAAAAAGTTGGGCTGCCTGAACACTGTTCAGCAGCTTAGAAGGTCATAACATAGGTTGAAGATGGACGGAGCGCCATCCAAATCGGTGGAAGATGAGCCGCCAGAGAATTCGGTAGAGAATGAAGAGAGATTGAAGGAGGCGCAAGATGAGAGAGAGCCACCTCCGACTGAAGTGATGATAGTACAGGGAGAGGAGGAGTATGCCCAAAGTGGACCCACAGCTCAGGATGAAGAACGCCAAGCCAAAGAGAAAGAGGGCGATCGCGCCCGACAAGGGATAAAAAAGCCAGACAGCGGAAAAGAGACAACAGCCAGCAAAATAAAGTCTAAAAAGAAAAAGAAAATCAACAAACAGAGGCGCGACAAGACCGACGCGCAGACGATCCGACTGAGGACGAAGCCGCCCCGCTCCGCAGGTGAAGAGCAAAAATCTCAGGGACGAGAAGCGGGATCGTGAGGCGGCGAAGAGCGAGCTGGATAGCAAGATGGAATTGGGTGAATTGAGCCTGCAAGGGGGCGCCGATACCAGCGACGTTGGCTCCGAGCCGCAGGTGCGTTCTTGCATTCAATGCCTCCCAACCATCGCCACCACATTAATAATTAACATCTGTCCTGTTTAATTGAAGGGAGAGGTGATTGTGGAACGAGATTACAGCCTGGGCACCATTCCGCGCTTCGAAACACACTTCCCTCAGCAGCTGCAGGGGCGGGTACGGGCCACACTTTTGTTCTGCTTTCTTTTTATATTTATTTGATTGTGTTTATTTATTTGCATTTATTTGTTCCTGCGCCCGGGCAGGTGTCGCACGAGGAATTCGAGCACACGCTGTCCACCATCAACGGCTTCTTCTTCGATTCGGAAAACCTCACGGCCGCCCAGTGCCTCGAGAGGTATGGCCTTCCAGCTCGCAACTTGCACGGTTGTGTGGTTGTGTAACTCACCAGAACTTGTGCGTGCAGTCTGTTTGGCTGCCTCACGTTTTATACCTACTACCTCTGTTGCGACGCCAAGTACACAAAAGTACCCACCGCCCTCTCGACGTACGCACTCGTCACACTTGGCTCGTTGTTGATTGCTGAATCCCCCGTGCAGAACATGAAGCGACTCTCGGCGTTCCTGGAAAGCGAAAACAATCGGGTCTACAAGCCTGCGGGCTTCCTCGTACTCAACCCGCTTTCCAACGGCCTTCTCTACGTACGTCGTTCATTCTACATTCTGCACGCCGTCGTGTGCGCTGTCCATGGGCATGTCCGCTGCGGTGGTGTCGCGTGCTCATTTCCCAATAGCTGCAGATTTTGGACTTTAGAAGAGTCACGGACCGGGGCAGCGTCACACGATCGGCAGAGAACAGCAAAGACGTCTAGCTACCTGCCCCTTGTCTCCTCCTTTTTGTACAAAATAACATCAGAGAATTTTCACCGCAGCGGACATGCAACGAGGGCCGCTGTCGCTGTTGTCTTTAGCTAAGGGATGCTGAGCAGTAGGCACGCACCACTCTCACGCACTCTGTCACAACTGTCGGATACGGCCATACTGCGCAGAAAGCACCGCTTCCCATCCGAACAGCGAAGTTAAGCTGCGCCAGGCGGTGTTAGTACTGGGGTGGGCGACCACCCGGGAATCCACCGTGCTGTATCCTCTTTTATCCTCTTGGTTGTATCCTTTTTACTCTTCCTCCTCCTATTGCTTTTTGCTTTTGCTGCCATGAAGACTGCTTGACGAACAGTTAGTTACCCCCTCGTCTCCTTTGCGCGATCTTGCCTGGGTTGGGGTCAGCC
>CACVKS010000028.1:0-36141 GCA_902749335.1 Acanthamoeba triangularis
CTCGAGGAAGGTCTGCTTGAGGGTGAAGGTGCCGTTGATGGGGCCAAAGGCGGACACGGGCGACCACATAAAGTGGATGAATACCCAGTAGAAAACTGTAGACAACCGACGCCCACGATTCTATCAGCCCGGTGCATGGTGTGGGCTGTGTGTGTCGCAATGGTGCACGTACTAGAGATGAGGGGAAGAGGGATGAGCGCCCACATGGCGCTCTGGTAGTTGGAGTTGAGACCAAAGATGCCCAGCATCACGAGCTGGAACACGAGCACCGACGACATGGTGTGGTGGAATATCTTGGGCCACAGCCGGCCACCGCTGTCCCACGGCGTCTGCGCGCATCACGTTTCAGTGTGCCGGCGTGTATGCACGTGCGCGTTGGCGTGTGTGTGTACCAGGTTGGCGTAAATGAGGTTGTAGCGGGTGATGATGTAGTCCATGAAGAAGTAGAAAATGCCGAAGGGCGTGATGAGCGGCGCCATCACCGAATAGACCAGCACCAGCGTGAGAATGAGCAGCCCTGTAACGCACGACGCACACACACACACACATGCGCGTTAGCGTGTGTTCTGTGAGTGCGCTCGCTCACGATGAGAGTGGAGGAATTGCTGAGGGTGGTCGTACCCTGGCCCACCTCACCGGCGTAGTCGAACCACAGCTCCAAGTTGTGGAACGTGCGCCTCTGTTCAGCCACGAGGGAGCATTTAGTGTGATGACGTCAGCAGCAACGCAACACGAGGGATGGATGACGCACCTGCCGCGGGGTACGCGGACAAGTGAACACGAATCGTACGAGCACGCGAAGTAAGTCGGCTGGCCTGCACCGTGCGATCGCATGGTCAGTGTGCGATGTGCGTGTGCGTGCGTGCGTGTGTGTGTGTGTGTGTGTGTGTGTGTGTGTGTGTGTGTGTGTGTGTGGTCATGCGGTGTCGTGCGGTGTGCGGCCACTAACCGGAAAAGTTTGAAGGGAATTCGGCCGGCGCCGGCCACCATGAGATAGGTGATGAAGAAGAGGGACTGCTGGGGCAGGGCGGTGGCCAACAGGGTGACGATGCTGGTCGGGTTGTCGATGAAGTCGGCCAGCACCGTGAACAGCGTCGAACCGATCGTCGACACCAGGAACACGTTGAAGAACAGGAACACCGTGTAGGTCGACATCGTCCACCACTCCACGTCCGAATGCGCGTACAACCATCCACTCCTGGGTCATGTGCGGTGGTGCGTGAGCGTGTGCATGTGCGGTGGTGCGTGTGCGATGATGCGTGTGAGTGTGCGTGTGCGTATGCGGTGATGCGTGTGCGGTGGTGCGTGTCGTCACGTACTTTTTGTAGAAGAATTTGATGATGGGCTTCATGAGCAGGGTGATGAGATAGAGAATGAGCGGCGGCAGGTAGCCCTCGATGATGGACTGAACCTGGTCGGGGAACACGTTGAGGAAGTCGCCGATCCACCCGAAGCCCTCCACCTCGGCCAGGTTCTTGAGGTTGGAGATGGAGCTGACGACGATGGAGATGAAGCTCCAGCTCAGGCAGATGACCATCATGATGGCCGTGATGACGAACATGCGGAAAATCTGGCCCGCATAGCTCACGTTGAAGCTCACCCAGAACACGTCTGACGGATCCGGAGCCGGCGACACCTGCATTCATGTAAGCGCCTATTAGCGTGCGTGCGTGCGTGCGTGCGTGCGTGCGTGCGTGCGTGCGTGCGTGCGTGCGTGCGTGCGTGCGTGACACAAACCAGCATTTTGGCGGGGTTGATGTAGGGATTGATCTTGACTCGAGCAGGATAGACCTTGGTGAAGGTCACGAACGCCACACCTTGCATTGGGGGAGAAGGAAGTGCGTAAGATTCATCGGAGGGCGAAAAAAGAAAGAAGGAAAGAAAGAAAGACGGTACCGCTCTTCTTCAGCTTGTCTTTTTTGTTGTGCTGCATGTTGCGAATCTTTTCGGTCGTGGCAGCCACCTTCTCGCGGTAATATGTCACAGCGTCCACCTGTTGGTGCCATTGTGGCATGAGCACACCAGTGGCCAACACACACACAGCTGAATTGCAGCACGTGCCTCTTCGCCCAATATCTCGAGGAAGCCGGCGTGCGTGAGTCGCCGTTCGCCCTCCCTCTCGTAGTAGGTGAAACAACAGCAACAGCAACAATATTTGCTGTGGAGGAACGCAGGGCGTGAGACCAGAGCACATGTGTGTCTGTCGTGCGCGCGCGTGTGCGCGTGTGTGCGTGTTTGGAGGGAAAGGACAGACATACCGGGCGACGCGTTTGAAAAAGCCGAAGCAGGCGCTGAAGCAGAGAGCGATGTTGGTGAACGCATTGCAGCAGCACGCGCACATCTTGCCCTTCTTCTTGACCTTCTTCCCGCAGGACCCGCAGCAGTAAAATGGATCATTCCTACGCTTCTTCATCTCTGCACAGTCAAGCTTGGCCAGCTCCAACTTGTTGATGTACTTGGCCCGCCTCTCTGCGTCACCATCACACAAACGTGTGGTGTGTGGTGTGTGGTGTGTGTGTGTCGTGTGTGTGTTGATCAGCAGCTGCACGCACGCATGCACTCACCAGCACCAGGTACCTTTGAGCTTGATGACCTTCCGGTCGTCCCACAGCAGCACCACGCTGGCGACCTTGGTGCGGAAGTGGTCCTCGAACCAGTCCTTGATGGCGCGCTTGAAGCGCATGTGGTGCGGGATGTTGAGCAGGACGATCGTGTAGGTGCGCGGGGAGTTGCGGTTGAGCCAGTGCATGCGCACTTCGGCGTACATCCGGTAGTAGTAGAAGAGGATGGCGTAGAAGAAGACCGAGTAGACCCACACCACCACGACGTGGGCCACCAGCTTGGAGTCCTTCTCGTCGAGGTGCGACATCGTCAGGTGGCCCATGTCGCCCAGGGAATCCGATTCCTGATCGCCTGTTGCCGCACATTAGCACTCGCTTGTGCGTGTGCGTGGCAATGTGGAGAAGATGGGAAAGAGGCCAACCTGACAAGTTGAGCGGCAAGAGGATGGAGCACGAGATGGTGGTGGTCACCAGACAGCACAGTAAGCACATGCGCAGAAACCGCACGTAGGTGAGTGCATCGGCACCGTGCGTCTGCCAAAGCTTCTTGTCCGGGTAGCTGCAGCGTGGAAAATATTATTGAATTAATTAATTAATTGCTATAAATGTGATGCAATTGCTCAACAAATTGAGATGGGGCGGGTGGAACCTCAAGCTTTCCCAGATCCACATGATTAGGCCGGTCCAGAATTGGACCGATCGGGCATTGTCATTTCCTCCCTTTCTGGGCGAGAAGAAGTAGGAGAGGCCCAGCAGGCGGCGTCGATGAATGATGCAGAACACGATGAGCATCACACCCCCTATTGCGGCGTTGATGTAGAAGGAGGCGTAGAACTTCGACACCGAGTCATCGTGGGTGAGGGAATCATCAGTGCTGCCTGTGGTCGAATTGGACATTCGATATCTGCCTATCGATTGGACGATTGCCAATGCGCCTCCCTTCCTGGTTGCTTCTATCGTCTTTTCGTTTCTCCTTTCAAGTTGCGGGCAACTGTGGGCGTACTTCTATCATTCAATCGACTGTGTTCTATCGACCTGCTGTCGATCTTCAAATCGCGAAGGCGAAGGAAAAGAGCGAGACCGTCGCCGTTGGTGTTCGGAGATTGCCCTCGGCCCGTTTATCAGAAACTCATCAGCCTCGTGATCCCCACCACCGTGAACTGGACGATGGTGATGAACGTGAAGGCAGTGCGCACGGTCTAAGGCTCCTCGTCGAAGCGGAGGCTTCTTGGCCTCATGTTCATAGTCTTTCACGGGTTTGAGAAGTTTTATATATACGCCACTGGAGCGACAAGGGATGGAAGCCACCCGCGTTGGCCAGCGTGCCAAAGAAGAAGAGGGACATCAGAGTTGTTGTGAGGCCTACAAGGCCCGCCACACGACATCATCGTCGGCGATGGTGGTGACCGACAGACAGAGATCATCGCCCGACTACTGAAGGAACGGGTGCTTGAGGAGATCGGGAATGGATGGTCGCTGCCGAGGATCGAACTGGAGGCAAAGCTTCATCGTCTCCAATAGTGGCGGGTTGTCGATTGGTGGGTAGTCGATCTTGTACTTGGGATTCGAGATGGCCTGTCCAGCGGCGATGAAGAACGCCAATGGTCACCATCAAGCTAACCGAAACCAAGAGAGCGACAAGGATAAGAGAGAGGATGATACCTGCAGCTTGCGAATCATGTTGTCGAGCATGGCGAAGGGAGACCGGCCGTAGACCATTTGATACAGAATACAACCCAGCGACCAGATGTCCGACGGACGGCCGAGCTGTAGTCACGACCTTGTGTCAGCAATACTGCGCGGGGCGTTCCAAATAAGCACAGTCTTGTTGGCTCACCTTAAACTTTGTGTTTTGGCCTGATGATGTGTCGATGAGCGCCTCGGGGGAGATGTAGTTGAGTGTTCCGATCTGCGGACGCAAGAGACACCTGGTAAGAAAAGGAAGACAAATGAGAGTAAGCCAGAACGCACCTGATTGTCTCGAACGATGTTGGTGGTGTCGTTGGAAATGGCCTTCGCGATGCCAAAGTCGATCAGCTTCAAGCGGCCTTGGATGCAGACAAAATTGGCCGGCTTGAGATCGCCATGCACCACCCGCTCCTCGTGGATGGTGTGCACAGCCTCCAACATCTGTTTTCATGGTGATGGCAGAGGAGGAAAGAAACGTCAGACCACGAAGATGAGTTCGGTCGTACGATAGGGCATACCTGCTGCCAGAACAAGCGCACTGAGTTCAGGCAGACACATGACGGGAGAAGGTTGCTGGGCATCATCGGTCCATTCTCCTTCGCCGCTGGAAAGCGTAAGACCAAGAGAAAAGAGATGAGAACACGCCCGGAATGAAAAGACTTTCGGACGGAAGAACGTACCCTCTGCGAGAATGGCTCTGTTCCTCTGCTGTTGGGCTCGCAACATCCTGTCGAGATCCAGCTCGGCAAACTCAAGAAGAAGAAAGATGCCGCCTGATGAATCGCCGATGAATGAGTGCAAGGCCGAGAGCACCACAATGAACGGGACGCTAGTAACACGTGCGTACCCGTTCTAACTTCGGAATCGACAAGGCGAATGATGTTGTCGTGGTGGCTGAGCTTCTTAAGCAAGTCGATCTCGTTGAGGTAGCTCTCCTCCGTGACGGTGTCCATGTTTTTAAGTGGCACGTACTTGAGCGCGTAAGTGGTCCAGTTGGGAGACACGACTCGGTAGACCTTAGAACTGCCTCCCCTCCCTATCTGGTCGAGCTTCATGTATCTTCGCCCATTTACCTGGTATGAATGTCAAGGGTAAGTGGTTTTTTTGTGAATCCTTAGAGGCGCGGCAGGAGAGCGTTACCGTGAGGAAGGATGTCCCACCAGAGGCGAAGCCGTGCAAGAACTCTAAGGCTCCTCGCTGGCAGGCGAGCGCCAACACCGCCTTCTCCTGCGCTTGCGGATCTTGTCCCTGGTCCACGCTAGTGTTGGACCGATCCTGCTCTCTCGTTCGCTCTCCGGCAGCCTCTCGTTCAGTGTGCTTCTGCGTCTCGGGGGCCGTGTTGTCCCGGTCGGCCGTTCGCCTCGAGGTAGAAGATCGATAGCTTGACTCCGAGGGGTCGTTGTTCCCCGTGGTAGAAGCGTCGGCGGTGGAGCTGCTTCCTGGTGTGAGGGGTCGAGAGTTGGCCGTATCGGCGGTGATGTTGACGATCTCGACGGGTGGATATGCCTCTGACTGCTGCTCTTTTCGCTTTCCGCTGTCGGTGTCCATTTGCTTCTTCTCTTCTGTCTGCCGCGCCTTCACTTCTCGCGACCTCCTCGCTTCTCTTCTCTGTGCTATCGTGTCCATTGATACCTCACCGCGGGTTTCTCTCCTCGAGTCGCTGATTTCCACATCGACCTCGCTTCTTGCAGGAGGCGTCTCGGGCTTAGCCACGCTGGCTGGAGTACGAAATACGTCGGCCGGCGGTACTGCCACTACGGGCGACTCTTCAAGTTGGGCCTGAGCTTCCTCGATAGTCACTCTCTGGGCGGGCTTTGAGAGCAACGAACCAGGTCCTGCAGAAAGCCGAGCGGAGGCGAGAATGCTAAGCCTTGTTGTTTGACTGACACGGGGAGAGGAGAGAAGCGGGTACGCACCAGGCAAGCGAGGCTTCTTCCGTGCGGCGACGCTACCGTTCGACAACGGCGTGGGCAGCTTGAGCCTAGGCTTGCTGCTCTTTGTTGCCGCTGATGGTGCAGAGGTGGTGATGGGGGGTGCACTGTATTGGCCACCAAAAGTCAGATGAAGCTCCAGAGACCGTGTAGCAGATTGGGAGCTACGTACGCGATGGTTGTGGCGCTGCTAAGTGGCGCTGCCACGGGCGGTGTGTTGTTTAAGAGCGGAGTGGCGGGCGTCACTGGTGTAAGCGGCGAAACTGCCTTTGGTGTGTGCGTGCTCGACGAAACACCAGGCGAGGCCGTGTGTCTGGAGGGCTTCAAATCTGCGCACGAACGCGATTTGAGCGCTAGGAGGAAGTAATGGGATGTTTCCATCGAGGTGCAAGAATAGGGATCCGCGTACCTGGTTGCACCCGGTCCGGCTTCTCTTCAGTTGTTGCGGGAGAAGACGGGGCTGCGCCGCTATCGACGCCATCGGTCCCCGACTTGCCCTTGCTCTTCAATTTCTCGAGTTTCTCTCGCAGCTCCCTCATCTTCTCCTGAAGGATCTCCGAGGTCTGATTGCCTGGGGTTACGTTCGTGGAGTGGTTGTCCTGCGTGTGCCACATATTCACGTGCACATTCTCTTTGTCTGCCATTCTTGAATGTATCGATCGAATTGGGAGCGCTCTTGCAATCTCTTTCTTGATTCTACTTCGATTTCAGCCGTCTTCCTCGATTCGTTCCGCTTGCTTCGCTTCGCCTCTTCTAGAATCGATTGGCCTTCAACGTACCCGATGCTGCATGCCCTCGCGCTTTCTACGCTGATCTCGACCGCACCAACACAACGCCCAACGCTTTCCTTCGCGCCAAATAAATTTTGTCGACCCAGCCGTTGGGCGGTACAGCCCCGTAAAATTACAACAGCACGACACCAACGGCCACCCCGCGGTGGCTCCAGAGCGCACTGATGTTTCTCTCAGAGAGAAGCACCACTTGTTTCGTGCATCCTCGAATGCTGCCGCACCATGGAGTAGGCTTCGAGCATCAGTAAGTTGACTGTACCAAACCAATTCTTGATTATTTTTTTTAAAAAAATATAAAAAACGCATAAATCCTTCAACCACGTGTGAAGATGGAAGCAAAGGAACTATCGGCGAGCGAAGAGACTCCGTCTTCCTTCTTCTTGCAGAATGAGTACCGGTTCGGGCCTCCTCTAGCGTCGTCGCTGCCGGCGCCCCGGAGTGCCGAGGAGTATGCCACCAAAATCGCAGACTTCGTGGACCAGTGGAAATGGCTCTATGGCGCGTCTCTCCATCTTGGCAAATCATTGCAGCCTTCTTCAATGCCCCTCCCTCCTCCATCTCCCTTCCCTTAATCTGATTTTTCTTTCTCGTTTGGTCTGGTCTCGTTGTGCAGCGCCCACCAACGTAGCGTTCTACATGAACAACCATTGGGAGATGGTGCCCGAGGAGTGGCGCGCCTCACTGCTCACCCTCACCGACGACGAACTCAAGGTACGTATGTGTAATGTCCAGACCCAGCTGGCCCCTGCACGCCTGCTTAGCCCTGCATTGTCGTCATCCAGTCCCTGCCCGAGCGCTTGACACCTGAGATGCGCGCCAAGTTTCCACCCTCCTTGGTCAGCACTCTTGAAACGGTGCGTGTGCGGTGGAGCGTGTGCGTGTCAGAGAAGCTCTCGAGCAGCGTCATTCCTCGGCACTGCTGGCCGCGTCTGGCTAATCGCAATCAACTGGTAGGCCTATTCTCTGCACATGCCCAGGAGCTTCTCCCAGATCATGGACCGGTTGAAGCCCGGGACGGACGGTCCGCTGCTCCTCCTCTTCCGGCAACACTGGGTAATGCTGGGTCGGCCAAACACTGGCTTAACATTAATGTTCCGCGTGGCGACGAACGTCGTTCCATCTTCCTGCACCGCACATGCGCAGGCGTTGCCCAGCTGAACGAGGGCGTCGAACTGAACCTGTTCCAGGGCACTGCTGTCACCAAGGCCCCGCTGTCATTTTCGTACATCCTGGCGCAGGGCATGTCCCCCAAGAAGATACACGAGGTCATACCCCAACCCCACTCTCGCAGCCTTTCGTCCATGTGTATGGTCCTGTCTCAAATCAGCCAATGATCCGCAGGTCACACGAATGAGCAAACTCGTGGTCGAGCTGTGTAAAGCGCTCAACGTGGACACGGTGGTCGACATTGGCGCTGGCGAGGCAGGTTCACCCTCAGTGACACTGCTGCTTTCACGTTCGTGGCCTCGCGACGAGCGACTTGCGCTCACCTCTGGCCTCTCTCTCTCTCTCTCTCTCTCCTTGTCCAGGGCTACGTGTCCCATGTACTCTCGCAGCACTACGGGTACCGGGTGATGGCGGTGGAGGGCAACGAAGACTACTCGGACAAGGGCGTCGCGCGCGTCCAGTCCATCTCCACTCGAATTCGCAAGCGAGTGGTCGAAGCCGGTACTTGCGCACCTCTATTCAATGCCAGTCAAGGGTGGCAGAATTACTTGCCACTATTAACTGCCGTGCGTGCCACCACCATTAGGTGGTTCGTTGGCGGAGCCTCATTTCATGGTGTACAACCTGACGGATGACTCCATCGGGTCGTTCGAGGTACGTACACGTAGTCGACTTCGTGGTTATGGGCGTACGCAACGCAATCGATGATTATGGCTCACGCTTATGATATCACTCGCAGGCCGCAGTACAAACTGCGATTAAGCAAGCGATTCGCAAGGAGCGCGCTCGGGTGGGAGGAGAAGCAGCGGCGGCGGACGAGCCAGCGGAGGAAGAGAACGTGCCCCACAAGTACATCCTGATCGGCCTGCACACCTGCGGCGATCTGGCGCACAAGGTGCTGTATTTTCCTCCCCCCGAAGGTCTTGTTGAACATTGTGGGCCGCCCACCAAGTCCTTACTGGGCTTCTTCGTTTTTTCTCACACAGGTGGTGGACCTGTTCTTGCATTCTACACATGCGGTCGGCCTTGTGGGCGTAGGCTGTTGCTATCAGCTCACCACTTCACTCATCGGCGAACGTATGTGTGTTTGCGCCTTTGCCCGTTTTGCTCTCGCCGTCAGACTTGTCTCGCTCATCTCTCTTCCAACTAACGCAGATGCCACGATTGATTATGGGACGCCGCTCTCTATCTACCCACGTTCGTCACTCCTAAGGTGATCACCTCCAACTTGGCCGGTTTGTCCTTCGTGCTGACCACACACCCCTCCCAACATCACAGGGCACGGCGATTCCGGCTGGGATGGGGCGGCCTCAAGATCGCCACCGAATCGTGTTACCAATACTCGCAAAAGCAGGGTAGCAAAATGTCCCTCCAGCCCCCTCCCTCAACAACGCTGATTAATGACTTCATGTGGCGCTGTGGTGGTACGCAACAGGCGCTGATTTCACACACGTGCACCACTCGCTCAGCTTTCGGGCCATTCTCGAGGTCCTCGTGCGCAAGTACTACCCCGAAGGCCATCGAGAGGAGAAGTAAGTAGGAGTGGTCGTCAGAAGCTTTCTCTCTGCCTCGGTTTCCCCTGCGTCTTGCCCCAAACTAGGTACTTCGCTCATCACAGGATTTCTGTTTCGTGTCCGCTCGCAGGCATCCAAAGGAGCTTTGGCAGAGCGTCGCAATGCACCCGGAGTACGGGCCGGGTAACTGGAAGGGGAGCGGCCGGGACATTGCCTGCACGGACGACGACTGCGCCGCTCCTCCGCCGCCGCTCCAGGAGGCGAAGGCGAAGAACAAGAACGTGCTCGAGTTCTCGCACGACCTCAAGGTCCGGTTTCGGTTCAAGAAGCTGCGGCAGAAGGACTACGCCACCGAGAAGCTCTACCTTCTTCAGTCCATCAAAAGGTAGGTTGCGTGTTGCGTGTTGCCTGGTCTGCGTGTTACCTGATGAGAACATGCACAAAAAATGCTGCTTCTTCGGTCAATCCAAACGACCAGGTTCATAATCAAGACGGACGACAAGCCCAACTGGCGGCCCGTGGACTTTGGCGCGTTTGCGCTCTTCCACGACTCGCACAACAAGGTTCTACACTCCACGTGAAGTGCCACTCGCTCCTTCACTCACCGCGCCTTTTATCTTATCACTATTGTGTCGTGCAACGACCAACAGCCAGAAGATGCAGCCAGCGCCGCAGCGAGGGAAGAAGAGAAGGAGCGTTTGATGCAAGACATGCTGGCAGTCTTCGACCTGTACAAGGACCGAGAGCGTGAGGTACGTTTCTTCTCCCCGTACGGTACTGTAAATAAATAAATAATTAAATAATAAATTGACCGCCGAATGCAGGTGGCGGTGTGGGCCGCCTTGCAAATGCTGCTCAATCCGCTCTTGGAGAGCCTCCTCCTGCTCGACCGACTGCTCTACATCGAAGAGTTCAAGACCACGTACGTCACCGCAACGTACCGACCACTGCCATCCCAAATGGTAAATGTTAAAAAGTTTTTAACATTTTTTATCTCCCGTAGCGCGGCCTCCGCGCAGGTTCGTGCTGAGCTTCTACCGCTGTTCGACGTCGTCCACTCCCCGCGAAACGTGGCCATCGTGGCCCATAAGGCCACTCTCCCCACCTCTTGACACCACCGTGTCTGCTAAAGGCAGGATAACCTAAAAAAGGAAAGAGCCGTGTAATGTGTCGTGTCATCTTGGCCATGGCGTGACACGGAGGCGATGATAAAGCAGCGCATCAGCACCCTCACAACACACGAATACAACACCATCTCGCCAACCAACTATGAGCACACACTCGAATGACCACCCCTTTCAGAAGACGTCCGTCTTCCGCCAAGAGGCAGTCATCCTCCCGCTCACCGAGTCTCTCTCGACAGTGGCCGCCGTACGGATCGAGAGGGTGCGCGCCACAGGAAAGCCCCACGGGACAACGAGGGTCACCGTCCTCATCGTTGACTACCACGAATGTGCCTGCTGCAATCACCAACCCGCCACTGTCGGTGGTTACGATGACGAGGGGAGAATCATCTTGTAGCCAAGAATAAACCACTTCTACAACACAATGAAGACACAAGAAACGGTGCCTAAGCTCAGTTGCATATCTGGTGAACGACTGCGGGGCCGGACTCTTCGTAGTCGCTCAGGGAGATGCACCGCTGCGCGAAGGTCGGGAGCGACCCCATCACGGAGCCGCCCACCCAGGCTGAGTTCTTCTGAGGAGGAGTGATGACGAGCTCCTCCGTGTACTCGGGCGCCAGTGCCTTCAGCTCGTTCTGCAAACGGTCGGCCATGCCGGGGAACATGGCCGAGCCGCCCGAGAGCACGACCCTTCTGAAGAGTTCCTTCCTGATGCCAGCAGCGCACTACAACAATCAAACAATAAGTGGTCTGATATCCCCGTTAATCATATCACCAGAGAAACGGTACCTTCATGATGGAGTTGTAGACGCATTCGTGAATGCCCACTGGGTCTGTACACGTTGTAGGCTCCAGGAGAAGGGGCTGAAACAGGGCCTCAGGGCACATCACCATCTCGCTTTCCATCGAGATCACTAGGCCGTCGGGCAGCTCGAAGCTCTTCTCCCTGTGATAGTCCGCGGCCTGCGCCGCGTTCGGGGCCACGCTACACAGCCGCTCCTTGATGTCGCGCAGTATCAGGCGCTCGCTGAACGTATTGAACTCGTAGCGGCTGAGCAGCTTGGCCAAGCGGTCGGTAAGGTGACGGCCGCCGATGTTCAGTTGTGTCGCAGCCTCGCGCACCGCGCGGCCGTCGTGGACCGGCACTGTATGGGTCACGCCCTCGCCGGCGTCCACCACCACTCCAGTCGTGTGGGAGGTGCTGACCAGAGTCAGAACGGGTGCGAGCTCGATGGCCAGCGCGGGCGTGTTGAAGGACTCAAACATGAGCTGGGCCGTCTTCTCGCGGTTGGCGCGCGGGTTGTGCGGGGCTTCGGTGAGCAGCACGGGCTGGTCTTCGGGGCTGACCTTGAGCTGGGAGTAGAAGGTCTCCCTCCAAATCATCTCCATGTTGTCCCAGTTGGTAACGATGCCGTCTTCGACGGACGGCTTGAGGAGGAGGATGCCGCGCTTGTCCCAGGCCTCGTCACCCACCCACGTGGGGGGCTGGTGGGCGGTCTTGAACACGCCAGCGTGGCGCCCCCGACCGACGACGTTGCGAAATTCTACTCGTGGTGCGTTCTCGCCAGCGATGCCAGCCTTGACGGTGCTGGAGCCGTTGTCGATCACTACCGCGCCACCTGCCTGCATCTCGGTCGATAGTTTGACGTGGTTGTTGGAGCTAAAGGCCCACGGCCCGCACAACAAAGGAAAACTGTTTTATCACAAAAGGCACAACAACGACGTGGAAGGAAAGGCTATGGACAGCAACAGGGCGATGGACCGACGAAAACTGTTGCAACCAGGTTTGGCCTGGGCTTCATAAGCAGATGAAGGCCGTGGCCGTGGAAGGCCGTGGCTACCTTTGGCCCACCACACAACAAAGAGATTGGAGGTCTTTTTATTGGCGTGTGTTGTCTTAGCACTTGTCCCTGCCCTTGGCGAAGGCCGGGGGGCAAGTGGTCTCGATCGCGGAGAATGTCTCCAAGATCTTGTACGAGTGGTTCGCGTTCTTGGGCACCAGCCACGAGTCGCCTGTTCCGTACACGCCGACATACACACCACGCATACGGTCAACTACTAGTCTGGTCTGAGAGCAGTCTGAGAGAGGAGCTGGTACCGGGCTCGAGGATGAGCTTCTGCCCTTCGAGCAGCAGCTCGGCCCTGCCCTTGAGCACGTAGCCCAGGGTCTCGTATTCCCTTCGGGTCTCCTTTTGTTCGCCTGCCGAGAAGATGATGGTGGTGGTGGTGAGAATTTGAGGGGGTGCACCGGAGAGAGGCGAGATAGTGTATCGATACCGGGCTGTTCATCTTCCCACATGCGCATGCTGAGGTGGACGCCCGAGGCCAGGTATTTCTGGCCCATCGCCCCCTTGGGCGCCGTGAACGCGCTCACCTTCATCACGCTCTTGTCGTGGAACTCCTCCTGCCTCTGGCTTCCGGTTCCGATCTCGCTGGCCATTGCCTTATGACTGTCTTCTGGTGTGGTTCGGTAGGGTTGAGGTTGATATAGTTGGTTATTGAATAAAACACACCCCTACACTGGTCGATTTTATACTTGTGCCAGGGGTCTGCAGAAGAGGAGGGCGGCAGCAGGAGTGGACCACCTTCCTCGGGTTCGCTCCTGACAATTCGCTGTCCATCTGATCAGATACTTTTCAAACGCTCACGTCACTGTAACGCGTTAGGACCAATCATAYACCGYCCTGCCAACAAGATGATGATCACTTTTCTACGGATTWGATTTAAATCTAATGGTGGCTTTGTTGAACTTTTGTAGCGCCCAATCAGCMAGCAGCACGTGGGAGTGCCAAGCTTGTAGTGCCCTACGTGGTGGTTTAGGGCTTCTGTGCGGTGGTGCCGCCGAACAAGAGTCGGCAAAGGCTGATGGCCAGCGAAGCGGTCGGCTGGTGTGTGCGCTGGCTTGCCATCAGGAACAGCGACGACCAGTCTCGGGAGCCTTTYTCTGGTATGGSGGGTGGTAGTGTCAGGCCAGGGTCAACACAAACCACATCACACCACACRCACAGCRTACCGGGGGCGGGTCCTCGCGATTGMCCGCGTCGGCAGGCGTGGTAGGACTCGAGGGCGGTGACGAGGTCGGGGTGGTCCTTRCCCAGCTTGTCCTCCCAGATCTCGATCACCTTCTCGTAGAGCGGAATCGCGCGCTCGTACTGACCCTGCTTGGTGTACAGTTCCGCCARCTCCAGAAGATTCTGCGCKCACGGTGACGGATGAGCGTGTGCGGTGTGTGCGGTGTGTGCGGTGTGCGGTACCTGTGCGTAGTCGGGGTGGGTCGGGCCGAGGGTCTGGGCGCGCATGTCGAGGGCCTGCTGGTAGAGCGTTTCGGCGCGCTCGTAGTCGGCCTTGCGCGCATACAGCGCAGCCAGATCAGCGTAGCCCTTCGCCAACTGTCGTTCCGGCGAGGGGGGAACATCGTGAGGTCGAGTCAGTACATCAGCTACGCGAATGCTACACATGTAGGAGAGAGCGCGCGCGCACCTTGGAGTGGCTCTCGCCAAACACCTCCTTGAGCACCTCTATGTTGGTCGTACGTCGCGCGATAGGAAGAGGATAAGTTACTTCTGCTGTGAGGAGCGCACAGCTGGGTGGGGTGAGAAATTACCGATGGATCGGAGCTGAAGCTTTTCCGACTCTTCGTCCATGCCGCGGAGCTGATACAATACGGCGAGCGTGTTCAAACTAGGAACCACAGTGCGAGGCCCCACGCGAGGGAAAGAAGCAAAGTGAGACGCTCCGCTAACCCAACAACAGTTGTGGCGCTCGACTGGGAACTCGGGGCAGGTACCTGCGCGCTGTGTCGGCGTGAAGTCGGCCGAAAATGGATTCGCGAATGTTGAGCGCTCTGCACGAAAAAGGGGAACAGAGAGCAGAGGCGACAAGGCCGTCGGGCGGAGCGCGAATAGAGAGCCTTAGGCGACGCCCACCACCGATCTCGACAAGGGATGTGTGGGAAACCAACGTACTTTTGGTGCAGCGGCTCGGCTTCTTCGTATCTGCCCAGCTTTTGATACAGCTCGGCCAGGTCGTGAAGGCCTCTGTTTGATTTTGTTTAGAAAAAGATGGTCAGTGGTGGGTGGTAGGTAAGAAAATAGAAAGGCTGGCAAGAAAAAAGCCAGGGAGTACCTAGCCACGTCGGGGTGAGAATCGCCCAGGGCTGTTTGCCTGACCTTGAGAGACTGGACGTAGAGCTCCTCCGCCTCCTTGTACTTGCCCTGGCGGAAATACACCCACGCCAAATCTGCCCCAAGCACGCACGGCACGGGTCAGAACGACACAATACAAACATATATATATAGATATATAGCCTATCGGGTCTCCACGGAGTCAGCCGCGTACCGGCTTGCGTCGTCGCAATCTCCGGATGGTCCTCCGTGGCAAAGGTGCCCTGCGCGATGGGTCAAATAATAATAAGAATCATTTCAGCGATGAGCTCCGCTGTGCGCCTGGCTCCAACTCAACCATCAACAATAACTAACAACAAGAAGACGGAGCAGGCTCGCGCGCGGCCGTACCTTCAGTATCTCCAACGCCTTGGTGTAGTACTGCTCAGACTCGGTGTACTTCCTGCACTCACCGAGGTCAATGTAAGCCACCCAAACACCCCCGGGGGGCAAGGTGGTGAAGCTTGAAGCGTGTGGACGCACCCTTGTGTGGCGGCCAGGTAGGCCAGGTGATGCAGCGACTCGGCACAATCGGGATGTCGTCCTCCCAGGCACGACTCACGAATCGTCTGCGTGCGGCCGGGTACCCGGGTGTGGTGAGTCAGCTCAGGTGATGGCGGGCGCCGAACGTTCACGCGAATAAGGCCAAGGGTGTGTCCATACCAGCGCACGCTGGAGGTAGACCTTGGAGTCGTCGTGCTTGCCCATCTTGGCCCAGGTCTTGGCYAGCTCGTCCAGGCACTGGGCCACCTTGGGGTTGTTCTGGCCGTAGGCCTTCTCCAGGTTTCGTAGCGCCCCCAGGTGCAGCTCCTCGGACTGCTTGTACTTGCCCTGGTAGTAGCACAGCACGCCCGTGTTGAACAGACTACGGGCTGCGGTGAAGCACGCTCATGTCAGCGAAGTGTCG
This sequence comes from Acanthamoeba triangularis, assembly GCA_902749335.1. NCBI lineage: Eukaryota > Discosea > Longamoebia > Acanthamoebidae > Acanthamoeba > Acanthamoeba triangularis. Next base: position 15,848 of record CACVKS010000028.1, read on the forward strand.
ACAGTGTGTCTAGTGTGTCTAGTGTGTGTCGTGTGTCATTAGTTTTGGAGAGGGCAGCATACCGACGTCGGGGTGCGAGGTGCCATGAGCCTTCATGCGGATGGAGAGCGCCCGCTTGTTCAAGGTCTCCGCCTCTTCGTACTTGCCAATCTGTGAGGTGTCGCGCGTGGAGCGGAGGGCATGAGCACCGGTCAGCCGTTTGCGGTGTGGTAACTCGCCAATCGTGGGACCCCGACAACAGGCGTTTTTTCTCTCGTTCGTACCTTCTGGTAGAGTTCGGCGATTTCGTGCAGCGAGCGGGCGACCAAGGGATGCTCCGGACCCATGGCGGCGATCCGCATCTTATAGGACTGTTTGTACAGCAGATGGGCGCGGTTGTACTTGCCCCTCTGTCCCGCAGAGACGCAGACACGACAATGATCAGAACAAAACGTTAATTCTCAATACGTGTGAAGGTGTGTGCTGGCTTAGCGGTAGCGCACCTTGTAATAAACCCAGGCGAGGGATGACAGGCCCAGCGCGATCTCGGGGTGATTTGTGCCACCGTAGGACGACTGAAGGATGGCAAGGGACCGCTGGTAGTACCTGATATAAAGGATCAGGTGCCTGCCTGTGCGGTGTAACGCATGCAGCGAGAGATAAAGAAATAGTACTTTTTCGCCTTGCGGTAGTGGCCCCGGGTGGCGTAGAGGTACGCCAGATCGTTGAGCGAGGCGGCGCAGTTGGGGTGGTTCTTGCCGATGGTCTTCTCCTGAATGGCAAGCCCCTTCTGGTAGAGCGGTTTGGCTGCAACGTGGCGCAAAAAATTTACTCCTCCTACCACCTACTCGCAGTTGGGAGTTGACGACGTACCTTGCTGGTATTCGCCAAGCTTGTAGTGCACCTTGGCCAGGCCGGCCATGGGCACGGCCACCTTGATGTGGTCCTCGCCCAGCACGATCTCGAGCATGCGCATGGACTGCTTGTAGAGCCCCTTGGCCTTGGCGTACCTGCTCCTCGCAAAGTACAGCTCGGCAATGTTGTGCATGCTGTAGGCAATTTCCACCTGGAGAACACACAGCATCGCACGACACACACAACATCACACATGGTGGCAAGTGAGAACACCGCATTGATAGTGGAGTGGAGAGCTAACGACGTACGTGCGTCTTGCCAAAGACCTTCTCGCGGATGGCGAGAGCGCGTTCGTTGAGGTCCTCCGCTTCGGTGTACTTGCTCTGCGCCAGGCAGATCATGGCCAGATCTGGGGTGCAGCAAACACGTGTAAGGCGCAAGGAGGAGGAACAACCCCGCAAGAGAGTGGAGACGGAGGACGTCGAACCGTGGAAGGAACGAGCGGTGTCCGGGTGGTGCTCGCCCAGGTAACGACTGCGGATGTCCAGGCTGCGCCTGTAGAGCTCCTCTGATTCCTGGTAGCGCGCTTGCCGGTAGTCTGCGACACCACACAGCAAACGTGAGCACAAGAAATGACCAGACCTGGAAGGAAGTGTCCATTGCTCGCGTACAGATCCAGGCGAGGGCGTTGTAGCTCTGGGCCACCTCGGGGTGGTCGCTTCCGAAGCAGGACTCCATGATGGACAGCGCGTTCTGAAACCCAGTTGCGATACACACGGCACACAACACACACGACACACCACAAATGAGAACTGGTTCCTGCGTGTTGTAAATGGGACGATATACCTTGTAGTACTCCTCGGCTTCATTGAACTTGCCGAGGGTGGTGAATAGGTAGGCCAGCGACGCCCTGGTCTGCGCCACGTCCGGGTGGTTGGTGCCCAGAGCGGCCTCCCGGATCTGCAGCGCCCGCTGGAATAGCTCCTCGGCCCGCTGGTAAGTGCCGCGGCGATAGTACACCTTGGCCAGGTCGTGAAGGCTCTGCCCCACCTTGATGTGGTTAGGACCCAGCAGCTGTGTAGTGATCTTCAGCGCCCGCTTGTGCTCCCTCTTGGCTTCGGTGTAGCTAACATGTCGCAACAAAAAGAGAGAAAAAGATAAGCGTCACACACACACCACACACCACACACACACACACACACACACACACACACACACACACACACACACAGGGGGATGACACTACGCACCTGCCCAGGGAAAAGTGTAGTTTGGCGAGCGTGGTCAAGCTGCGCGCCACGTCGGAGTGATCGGGTCCGAGCAACTGTTCGCGGATGACCAGGGCTTTGTGGACCAGCTTTTCGGCCTGCTTGTACTTGCCCTGCTCGTGATACAGCTCGGCCAAGTCGTGCATGCTCCGGGCAACATCGGGATGCCGCTTTGAAGGAAGAATCAGGCTAGCTCTTTCGTTGAACAGTTGGTGGGGGAACGCAACATACCTTGCCGAATGTTTTCTCACGAATGGCCAGGGATTGGCTGTAGAGCTCCTCGGCTTTGCCGTACTGCGCCTGCTTGAAATGAATCCACGCCACTGCCGCCACAATGACCAAAGAGCGGTAAGAACCAATGCCGCCCCGCCGCCGAGCGAGAAGGCTTTGTAAAGTGAGATCTTGGTACGGTTGTTGAGATTCAGAGCCATCAATGGGTGGTCCTAGTTTCGCAAGAAGAAATATATCAGTTTCGTTTTGCACCCTCAATAATTGACATTGTGAGCTTAAGAAGGTGCTCGAGGCGGAAGGGAAATCGAGATGGGTGGTACCATGCCGAACGTCTGTAGGAGGATGGTAAAGGCCTTTTCGTACAGGCCCTTGGCCTCTTCGTACTTGCCCTGCGTGGTGTACAGATAGGCCAAGGTGTGCATGTACTCCGCAATGTCTGGACACCCACGCGCGCACGGTAATCACGTAAGCCTCGAAGGACAGGAACAAGGGCACTAGCAGTCCGGTCCCAGACTGCATTTAGCAAGGCTTTACCGGGGTGTTGTCGGCCCAGGATGTGCTCCTTGATCGCCACAGAACGCTTGTAGAGCTCCTCCGCCGTCTCGTAGTCGCCCTGACGATAGGAAAGGTTGCCCATGTTGTGCAGCCCCTCCGCCACTGCACAAAGAGAGAGAGAGAGAGAGAGCATGAGTTAAGGGCCTATCACCACGCGGCTTGCCTCATGATATCGATGACGGTACCTTGAACGTGGTTGTGGCCAAAGGTCTTGATGTTGATGTCCAGAGAGCGCTGTTGGAGCAAAAGCGATTCGCCATAGTTGCCCTTGCGGTAGTGCAGCTCCGCGAGATTGTTGAGCCACTACAGAGGGTGCGATAATAATAATACGTCAGGCTTAGCCCAGACAAGAAAACGGGCCAAAGAGAGGGAGAGAGAGAGGGAGAGGGAGTGCATTGTATACCTCGGCGATGTCAGTGACGCTCTGGCCGGGCGTGTTTTGCTTGATGATGAGTGCGCGCTTGATCACCTCTTCTGCTTGGTCGTATTTACCTGCGCCACAAAGAAGAGAATCAATCGTCAGTTGCGTGGTCGGATGAGCCAAAGGACTGAGCAGCCGTACCCAGCGCCTGGTACAACTCGGACAGCTCCCAGAGCGTGCGTACAATGGTCGGTGGCTGCAGCCAGATCACGTGAGTCAGTCAGCCGGTCGGCCGGTCAAAGCTGAGTCACGACGATTGGGGGGCGCCGCCGGCATGTAGTACCTCCTTGCCCAGGCTGTTTTCGTTGTCCTCGGACAGCTTGCCATAGATTTCGTCGGCCTTTTTAATATTGCCTACACAGTGCACACACAGCGCACACAGTGTCGAGTGAGATGTGACGGCTTGCTACAATAACCCATGATAATAAGTATACATATAGATAACATATAACATAAGTAGATAAATGAGTGTGTTGAGCCGGCGAGTACCGCATTTGAGCTGCAGCCAAGCGAGCTTGTTGAGGGCATCGGTGATCTCCGGGTGCGAGGAGTCGAGGCAGCTCTGCAGGATGGCCAGCGACCGATTGTACAGGTCGGTCGCCTCCGAGTAGCGACCCAGCGCGGTGTACAGATAGGCGAGCTGCTGGAGGGAGGCCGCCATGCGTGTGTTGTTCTCGCCTAGCACCTCCTCCCTGATAGTGATGGCGCGCTTGAACAGTGCTTCCGCCTGTCACACGCACATTCAGGACACTTAGCAAACTCGAGAGACCACACACGACACACACGACACACACAGGGGTGTCGACATGTACCTCGCTGTACTTCTTGACCTTACAATAGAAGATGGCCAGGTCGGCGAGGGACTGGGCGACGCACAGGTGCGAAGACCCGTAGCTTCGCTCCGAAGCGGCGAGCGAATTCTTGAACCCCTCCTCCGCAGCGGCGCAGTTGCCCTCCAGAAAGTGCACGAAGGCCGCACTGGAGATATCGGTCATAAAGACAAAAAGTGAAATCGCACAGCGCAGTCAGCACAGAGAATCTCTGCGAAAAATGGAGGCCCCAATAATGTGGTGGGGGCTGGGGTACGTGTTGCGCTGCTCGATCGCGGGGTAGTCGACACCGAGAGACTCCATGTAGATTTGGAGTGACCGCTTGGCCATGCGCTCCGACTCGGTGTACTTGCCCATCACCCGATACATGCGCGCCACCTAGAGCAAAGCGCACCGGTGATCAGCCCCGAACCGCCATAGATCAAAAAGCGGTGCAAGCACACCTTTTCCAAGCAGAGTGCGTAGTCCAGCGGAGCGCTGCCCAGGTTCTTTTGCCTGATGTCCATGGCTCGTTGCAACACCGGCTCCGCGTCGTTAAACCTGCATCACGCGAACATGCGGATGAACGGTGATCAGGGCGCGAGGGTGCAAAAAGAAAAGAAAAAGAAACTTGGTCGTTGCAGCGAAGAAACTGGAGGCAAGGGGTACCTTCCGCAGAAGAAATAGAAGTCCACGAGATGCAGGAGGGCCGTAGCCACATGGACCTGGCCTCGGGACGAGGTCGCATGGCCGCGGGGCGAAGACAGCCCGCCCGCGGCAGAGGTGGTGGTCGGCGGTCGCACCTTTTCGGCCAACGACACCATCTTCTTGAACTGTTCCTCGGCATCGCCGTACCGTTCGTTGGCCTTGTAGAAGCAGGCCAGGTGGAACACCGCGGCTGCGATGAGAATGGGGTCGCCCGTGGCCTCCCTCTGGGCTATCCTCTCCTTGTGCACCTGCAGCGATCATGATATGAGAACCGGCCGGCGGTGGTGGCGACGGTGATGATGATATCTCCGCGCGGCAAAGCGACGGGCGGAGGTACATACCAGCTCAGAGTCGTCGTAACGGCCCAGAGCGTGCAAGGTCTCGCCGAATGCGACTTCGAATCGTTTCACTGCGTGATGTGGGACGCGATGTTAGGTTCTGGAGGGATCACAAAAAGCTAAGATAAGTAGTAGTTGAACCAGTGGGTTCAGCGGCGACAAAGGCGTCGGCGAGGCTCTCGGTCGCGCCGTTCTCCAGGACCCGCTCGGCGGCGCCCTCCTTCCATTGGATTCCGTTCCGCTGCGAGAGGGACACGAACAGGTCGTGCATATTTACATTCTCCCGCAGCTTCCAGCCAGACTCCGAGGCCCTCTCGTCGGGCGAAAGCACACCGGGGAACTTGGCCTCCAGGCGCTGCCGAATCTCGCCTTCCCACAGCGCTGTCGACTCCTCGCTCGCCCTGAATACCATATCAAAGTACTCCACGAGCACAGCCTGCCCAGGCGGTGTTGGAGCCAAAGGCAGTGTGAGCGGCCTGATGCAAAGAACAAGCAATCCTGCTGGCTCGGGTACCTGAGGCGTGTTGTCGCCGGTTGCTCTCAACTTTTCGTGAAGGTGTTTGTTGACGGTTCGGGTGACAGCCTTCTCAAGCAGGAGACGCGAAATACGCTTGGACGTGACCTTGCTCCTCAGCCGGCCGAGAAAGCACATGTTGATCCCTTTTGGTTGCGTGCGTGTGTGCGGTGGTACGTGTGTGCGGTGATGCGATGCGTTCACGTGTAAGCATTGTTTCGTGTGTCTGGCGTCGCAACGAAAACAACGTTCACTAAAGGCGGTACCTTCTTTGTGGAGCTCGTCAAAAAGTTGGGCGAGCGTAAGAGTGAACTCACGGTCACTCAACTTGGCGGCGAAGGCTTCCAGGTTGACCTCGAGCAGTTTGCCGGCCGCTCTGATTTCTTCTCTGTCCCTACGAGACCAGTGCCGCAAGCGTCAGCCCTCATAGCCATAGCCAGACACGGATGGCCATGCAACCGCTGACCGCGACTGCGAAAGGAGTGCGTACCCGACAGAGAGAGGACTCGGGAGCCGTTGTATGTGTTGTCGATGAAGTAGGGCGCCATGTTCCGGCATCTGGGGCAGCATATTCTCCAGCGAGGCGAAGTAATACCTGTCGTCCTTGCCCAAATAGACCCGCACCCCTAGGAATGACAACACCGGTGAGCACGCAAAATGCCATGCGTGGCCGGCGCTGAATGGATTCAGAGGCCTACCTGGTATGTACACCTCCCTAGTCGCGCCATTTACTTCGATGATCTGGGGCTATAGTATGGTACGGTGGGTTGTGTGCGTGCATCGTGAGTATGTAGTAAAGCTGAGAGATTCAGCTGTTCGAGGTCAAGGTACCTTGATGTTGAACACGGAGCATATATTCGCCACTATGGCTCGCCCGGTCGGGCTGGAGTCCTTGAAGTCCTCGCCTTCTTCCGCCCCTGGAAAAAAAATCACCGATGCCAGGGTGAGCTCACCGAAGGGCTCAAGTGTAGAATGACCGCGGCTCACGGACGGCCATTTGTTGGTGTCACTTTGAGTGAAAGGCAAGAGTACCGTAAACCAGGTCCTCTTGGCCGAAGGGCGCACATGAGCTCACCCGCAGAGCAAAACCCTGCACAAGTCTAAGTGTTAACAGGCCGAGCTGTCGCGGACCCGTTGGCAACGCAAAGTGAGCAGCTGCATGCGCACCAAGTGATTGACGAGGCAAGTCATAGGCAGGGCGACTCGATCTACTCCACTCGACAGCAGGGCAATGAGTGATTTCATGTAGTGTCCTTCTTTCTTCATGTCCTTTTCCGCCACGGACGGGTAGCCGTCGCTGCCCGTGGGGAACTGGAACGTCATGCCATCGACAATGTAGGTTGCTGCCTTGCCTGCAAGGTAGTGGCAGATCAAACCGAACGTCAATAGCGCTCAGAGGGAAGATGGAGGTTGGACGAGCGCACCATCGGGCACAGGCTTGTAGGTTTGTGTGTGCACTGGCTGAGATCTCTCCCTGATGATGGTCTGCGCGATTGGGCGCGCTGCCTTGACGAAGCCATCTGCGAAACTCTTGATCGCCATGGCCCGTTCTGCCGCCTGCAATCCGACATCAACGATACAATAGAGCACGGTTAGGCATTTCCGAGCAAGAGTGTTAAACTCTGTTGAAGGCCTGCGTACCTCCTGAGGCGTGTTGGTTGGGAACTCCAGCAGCTTCTGGAACTCTTCATTCCAGTCTCGCTTCTCGGGCTCCTTTGCAGCGTGGTGGCTCACCCGTGCTGGTGCTGTCAATAACACCAGCATCCAAGCACATAAAGATCAGACTTCACGCAATAACTTGAGATATGGCATTGATTTATGATGAATTCTGCAACATGGCTCGATTGTAGGCGCAGTCGAAGAAACATATCTCATCGATTTATCAATTTCAAGGCCTTTGAGATAAAATCTTGAAAATTGGAAGGTCATACTGTTTGTTGACGGCAAGGAAGCAGTAGCTCTGTTCTGAAGACCTTGCAATGGTGGGATGCGAAAGGAACTCTGCTCCTTTGCCCCCTCGTCCTCAACGACGTAGGCCTGCATCCTGGGTCCCAAGTTCTTCTTGTACGACCTACCGAAAAAGAAATGATTTGATAATTGGGCTGAAAATGAATTTTCATATTGTCGACAGTAATTGGTACTCGCAACGCCCACTCGCACGAGTGCGCTTCTTCTCCCTCTGCGCCCCACATCACATGAGCCGTGTGCGTGTTGTCGTTGTCGTTGTCGTTGCTGTAGACGTAGTCGTCATGGTGGCAATGTCTGTCAATCAGCAAACTTTATAGTTCGTCGTAGGGGCCGCTCTTCTTATCCTCGGGTAAGTTGAAACTGGGCGTCAGCTCATCTCGATCCTCCTCACCTTCATCGTAGTCCAGCATGCCCAAGCGAGCCCTCTTCACAGTACGCAGGAACATCTCTATGTTCCGCTCGCCTGTGTGAGGGAACCGCTCGCCATCGACGTAGCTGTTTCATGTAAAGAGATGGAGACACAGCCACAAACCAAAGAGAAAACGAATGTTAGCTCTGTTTGAAGACAAAGCGGAGGCAGTGAGAGAGGCTACAGTACAAGATGAAGGTGGGGAAGCCGGAGATAAGCTGCTCCTCGCAGATGCCTGCGTGATAAGTGAGAGAAGAATGTGAATGGGGCGTGAGGTTTGACCTGAAGCCTGTGGTGGACCCGTACTCGCATGCTCGGGCACGGTGCAGTCGAACTTGGCCACGTTGAATTCGTTCTTGTGCTCTTCGGAGAACTGGCTCCACACGGGTGCCATTTGGTTGCAGTGCGCGCACCACGGGGCGTAACTACGTGCCGAGAGGAGTGATGTTGGTTTGTCATCATGTCTTTTGCCCAATGCCAGCAGTAGTTAGAGAACACACGTACTATTTCACAAACCACTCACCGCTGGAGACGGATTCGTTCCAGGTGTTGTGGGTGAGCACGTGCACGCTGCCGTGGCGAACCTTGTAGGCCCATTCCTTCCACGCTTCTGGCGTTTGGTCCTCGCCAGAATATTTGATGCGGTTGCCTGCAGCAGTCACTCTGAAGAACTCAAGTGAGATGTGTGTTGTGATGGGCCGTGTGGTGAGTAGTAACGTACAACATAATGACTGGACCTGAACGCTTGCTAATTTCGTAGTCAAGGCAGAGGTCTGTGTGCCCCACGCTTCTGCCGTTCAGTGCTAGGTGGCGCACAAGTGAGGCCTAACTTGGTGAAGCGTACCAGGGTCAGAATGGCAATCTACGGCGCCCACCACAAAGTAGTCTTCGGTTTCAGCAAAGGCATTGAAGGTTTGAACAAGCTCAGGGTTGGTGGTCTTCTTGTTTCCGCTGTGTGGGTAAGGGTGTATTAGCCCGGTGTCGAAATCTACATGGGGCGTGCAACGAAGGGTGCAACGTACAAAAGGATGACCCAATCCTTGCCAGTGGACGCAGCAAAGTAGCTCTCGAGGTTGTCGTCGTTCAGTCGCACCAGGCTGCCGGCGCTGGCCAGGCCAACAACGGCGCAGAGCACGAACAAGAGGATAAAGAGACGCGCCATCTACGCTGATTGTGGTTTGTGGTTGGGGGAGGGGGTATAAAACCACACAGCAAGTTGTAGGTGCTTACTGGCGTCATTGCGTGGAGCACAAGTGCGCGAAGGGTTGTCGCGCTGTACCTCTCGGGAAGTGCCGCGTCAGCAGGCATATAGGAAATTGGAGAGAAAACATTTTTCCTTTGGTGCCCGCATCTGTTTCGTCGAATCAATCGCACGCAGTGCGTCATTTCAAGATCAATTGGGTGATCGCAGCCTAAGCAAGAGCAACAAGCTTGGCAGAGAGGCTGCAGGTCAAGAACGTGCGGAGAAGTAGCCAGTGATGTCGCAGAGAGTGAGGAAGCACTCAGGATTGCAGAAGCAAGTGTTGGGTCTGTACCGCCAATTCCTGATGAGCGCGTACAAGCGACCCGAGGGCCCAGGCCGCGACTCGCTATTGGGGCGTGTGCGCGATGAATTCAAAGAGGGAGCAAAGATGTCCCGATTCGAGGTCGATGCCATCGAACGCCGACTCAGCATGGCGCGCAAGCAGCTCAAAATGCTGAATCTGCCCGGCACCGAGACCGTTCAGAGAATAGGACCTTAGCAAGAAAATGGGGCCACATGTTGTTCTGTACAGAATCAATTTTTGCTGATTGCTTTGTGTCCCATCTGATTTTTTTTTAATTCGAAATGAAAAACACTTTTCTTTTGATTTCTTCGTGAGAGGCATTCCAAATCGAAAACGATGAACAGAGTGATTGCATCGGAGGGGCTTGGGAGCGTGGCTGCTCGCACCGGACCTAACTGGCAGCGATGGTACGCAACGTGACACACACACGCCAAATTATCCTCCAATAATTAAAAACAATAATCAGATAATCGTCCCCCCTCGCGAATACTAAGAGATGGTCCTTTAATTGACAGTTGTGTACTTTGTTGTGATGCAGGAACATCCCCATTGCCTTGGCGGCGCGTCCGCAGCTGATTAACGGCAACTGGCGGAAGCCGCTCATCTCTCGGCGGCACCTTGCCAAGCTGCGAAACGAGCACCTCGAGAATGGCCTGCCCTGGGAGGAGCCGGCGGCCAACTACTCGGTCCCTAAGGTGCGCAACCCCGACAAGCCGCTGTACAAGGGCCACAAGCGCCTGCGCCCCGAGACCATTGCCAAGAGGTACATCTCCACACGACGCCCTGCGGCGCAGCTCGTGGCAGTGCGGCAGTACCGGTCAATGATGATGCAAGCCGATTCTTACCACCTTCACTCGATTGCGCAGGCAAAAGATGATCGAGACCAAGATGAAGGAGATCCCTGCCGTGGAGAAGGCGCAGAAGAAGGTACAACCAACTGACTACTTAGCTTTTGTCCGTCATGCTTGGCTGATCCGCTACCTTGTCGCACGCACGCCGGTGCAGATCAGGGACGAGTACAAGCAGAGGCCGCTCAAGGGTCTCGAACTGTTCTACGTCAAGCCGGCGAGGAAGGAGGTGGCCAAGATCAAGGCCAAGTGCAGGGGCGGCTCCGGCGGCTCCGCCCAGCCCGAAGCCGACTGATGACCGCAGCGGCAAAGTCACCTCTACACAGAAGCAACAACAACACCGGCCTTTTATATACACCCTTCTTTGGTCTTCCTTTTCCTTTGACACTTTAACGCTCCTTCTTGTAGAGGAACACGCTGACCGAGCCCCAGTTGACCTTGACGCGAGAGAAGCGCCGCCGGAGAACGAACGGGAGGCCCCACGCTGGTGGCACCTCCTTGGTGAAGGTCACCAGCCACCCGCCCTCCTTCAGCCCGCCGCTGGCCTTGCGCGCCACCCGCTCGAACAGCTCGTCCGTGAAGCAGGTGCTCGTGACGAAGATCACCTTCTTCCTCATTCGCTCTCCTTCTTCTTCGCCTCCTCCCTCCCAGTCCTGCTCGAGTATGTCGCCGTGGACAAAGCGTACTCGTTGCTGCTGTTCTTCTCCCTTCAGCTCGAGGAGGAATGCTTCAAGTTTGGCCTGCGCGATCGCATGCAGTTCCTGCACCAGCTCGATGCCCACACTACCCAGATGAATGAGAGACACGTCAGCGCGAGTGTGCTGGCATGTTCGGAAAGAGGCTCRCGTGAGGAGTCGGGCGCACCTCCTGTGGAAGGAGCAGAGCAGGTGAGCCGCAAACACAATCCGGCCCATGCCCGAGCCCAGGTCGACGAACTCCCACTGCGCCAGRTCCTCCCCTTCGGCTTCCGCATCGGTCTTAATCCTGYRCACTCAACGGGTCRTGACGGGCACGGCRCAAGCTKGCACCGATGTATTGTTGAGTGCAGCGCGGGTGGTGGGCGTACGCGTGCATGATGTGGGCGAAGAGGGAGAGGTCGCACTGACCAAAGGTGAGCGACTTGGAGCCGGAGTTGAAGGCCTTGTTGCTCACCTGCCGCCAGAAGAAGTGTGTCAGCAGCAAGACCCGGCACTGGGGTCTGGGTACAACTATGCGTACCAGAGGCGTTGTGGCGGTGCTCCATAGAGCCGACCACGCGGCATGGGAGTCTGTGCTAAGATGAACAACAGCAAGAAAGAAGAAAAGATCGATCATCATTGGGGGGGAAGCGTTACCAGCAGARACGTCGACGACACCGTACGAGCAGCACTCGACGCATCGCATGGTGCGGGCATGCCCCGTGCCGCACTCCAATGCCAGCCCTACAACGGCAGGACCTGACCCCTCTCCTTTCTCCATCGTCTTTTCGGTTAAAAGGCAAAGCAAGGGCTGGCGAGAGGGGCCAAGAACAACAACAAGCGCCGACTACGTTACAAGCACCCGACGAGGCATGGACCTACATAGCAGTGGCGTGGTACGCTGCGAACCTCCTTGTATCATAAGCGCTGCAGAAACTCATATGCACAACCAACGTGAACAAGGGGGGCTCTGTGTGCCAACAGTGCGACCTCCCCCTGGGCACGCGGCAGGCGAGGTGCTCTCGCTGCGGGTCGAACAACATTGGCCTATCGACCACGAGGCATCTGAAGCCCACCAAGCCACCTGCAACCAGAGCCGCTTCGGACAACCTTCTGGCCCGCTACACGGCCGCGAGCTGGGGCCAGGTGCGCCTGCTGTGGGTCGGCGCCAGCGACGCAGACTCGCCACTTTCTAGCCTTCCGGCGGAGCTGGTGGTGATGATCGCACGCTTCGCGGCTTGGCGCCCGCCGTGCTGGGCCGACTCAAGACTGAGGTGGTGCCAGGCCAAGGCGAAGACCTCCCCCGACGGCATCGTGCGGGTGCGCTTGCGGGCGCAGTTTTGGGTAGCGAGCTTCGCGGACACCGGGCTTGCGCTCGACTACAACCACGCCACTCGACGCTTCAAGCTCTCCGAATGGCGCAAGACAGATGCGGTGGGCGCGTGGAAGGACATAACGTTGGTGGGCTTCTGGTCCGAGGCCGAATTCCTGGTGAACGTCAGCTTCGACAAGCGCTGGCGAAAGTGGTTCGAGAGCATGTGCGTCGATGATTGAGTAACGTCTGCCCAGTGATGTGGAGGAATGAATGTTTGAATGTCTTCGCCTGACCGGTGTGAATGCCACATTGACACTACTAATTCCAGGGGAGGTCGGGGTAGTAGTACTGGCCTTGGCTCTGCTGGAAACGGACGATGTCCTGGGTTGCTGCCAGCCACTCGGGCCGTAGGGCGAGGTCCTTCTCCATTCTCACGTGCTGCATGAACAGCGACTTGTCCCCGAATGCCGACCTGCAGCTCATATGGGAGGTCGGAGGTCAAGACCTCGTCCAGATGGATAAAGAGTGAGAAGCGAGGTGGGCTCGCACGTGTAGCAGGAGCTGCGAAGAACGAGTGAGCCGATCGGGCTGAGGGTGCTGCTGTAGGGCGTGGCTTGAGCGTGGACTTCATAAAGCACGGTGTCCGGCACCAGCGCCTGCGCGACCACGGAGAGCACTTGGGCGGTCGGGGCGGTGCCTTGCAGCTTGTTGCGATACTCTGTCGCCGGGTGGAACACCTAATACGATGCAAACGGTCAGGTGAATGCGAAGCTGTGGGGCTATGCTCGTCGTACCAGGCGAAAAGGGAAATTGGGCGACTGAACCGCTTCCCCATTGGTGGTGAAGCTGGCAAAGTCGGACGAACCAACTGCGGGGGATGAACGAAGATAAGACCAAGTAGCGATTCGATATGTGGTGAACCGTACGCATGGAGGGGAAAGCTGATGCTGTGGCGAACACATCACGGATTTTGCGGACAAAGTAGGAGGCATTGACGCCCAGTTCGGGAGGGTGGCTGGTGAGATCGTGTTCGAAGAAGTTGAAGCTGCTCTGTCCTGGGAATCGTGACAAATGGTGAAGAGTGAGTGTCAACAATCAGCAGTAGCAGAATTTTGACGTACCATCAAGGGTGTAGAGGCCGAAGAGGTTAGTGGCCTCCATGCCACTCCTAAGGAATTTGAGGCCAATGCCAGGTACCATGGAGGGACTGACGGGATCAAGGCTGGGCGGACCACCCAGGGACAAACGAATCAGACCGCTAGGGGCCTGAGGGAGTATGAGCTAAACCAAATCATTTTTGTGGTGATTTAAGCGGATCGTACTCCTTGGAATAGGCCGGTGTAGTTGTGATTCCCGTTGCTGACCCATTCCACCATCGCCACGGCTCCCTGGGCGTGAGCTAGCTTGGTACGCGGAAACCCGGTCTTGTACGGCCAAAACTTGAGCTCATTGGCCGGCATTTGATCCCAGTCTGGAAATCATTGGAAATATTGGCGTTAACTCCCAGGCTACAATATAATAATCTCCGTTACAGAAAAGGCTTGTTGCAATGCAGATGAGCAGACTATTTCGGTGGTATATGGGTACCACTCAAGTGATACACGCAACCACGCTACGAGGTGGACAAAAGATAGGGGCGTACCAGAGGCGAAGGTGAGGTTCATGGACTCAAAGAAGAGCTCCACCACTTCGAGTGTGTTAGGCCAAGGGTTCGAATTGTGGTCGGCTGCCAACGCGGACCACAGTTGCTTCTGTTTGTCTGTCCTCCACCGCGACATGCGCAATTAGCTCGGTGTTGGTAGGCAGAAGAGATTCGTTGAACAAGAGAAGTACCGGACGCGCTTTGGTGTTGGTAGGCGTAGCCATGAAAGCTTGGCGCTGAAGCCCAAGCTTGGGCGAAGGTGCTGAGAGCGAGGCACAACACCACAAATGTCTGGATCAAAGCAAGATGGGGGATGAGTGAAACGATTTGGTGTGCTGTGGTTGGAGCAGGTCGCACAGTTGCTGAGCGTGAATGTACGAGGGGCTTCATGTTGTTTGGTACTGTGTCTGCCGAGGCTCGAGTGTAATGGTTAGGAGGCACCGGTTTCAATGAAGAAGATGCTGTGAAGACTGGCGGTCATACAGCTTCCCCTGAAGACCTTGCAACCAACCAGAATGCGCCGCCAGCCTGATTCCTAATCTGGCTTTATGTTGTTCTTGTCTGATGCCACGTTTCTATAAAGAGACCGGTCAAGCTTGTATCTACGTGGCCTCGAGGCCAGCTGTGCAACTTGCTCCACAAGGAAACAATAAAAGATTGCAATGCGGATCTGCAACTGGCCAGATGTGTTAAATTGAATGTCGAAGGCTAGAGCAAAAAGTAGGTAGCCGACCGTGGGGCTCGAACCCACGACCACAAGATTAAGAGTCTTGCGCTCTACCGACTGAGCTAGGACGGCTTAACACTGTTGTGGCATTTTATTGAAAGAAAAATTTGAAAAAATTGATAAATGCGGTTTGCTGCTTGCGTAAGAAGAACTATCTATTTATTAAAACCCGGGCTTTGGGCTTGAGCCGCAGACCTGCCGCGAAGATGGACAAGCCGGCATCATTTAGAGTGAAAGATGCGACAGGTCCTCGATTGCAACCAGGTTCCAGTTTTTCATATGCCCATTTTAAATTCAATTCTTCTCTTCAGGCCAAACGGTGGGCGAGCTGTCCGATGCGTGTGCTGACATGGTTCTGGGTCGCGGTTTGTGTGGCGTTCCCTCTTCGTACGCTACCTCCCCCCAAGGGAACCCAACCACCTGTAAAATCCTTGTGTCTGACTGAGCTGCCGCACAGGGACAAGCGCTGCAGCAGGAAGCAGGCCGAGCTGACGCTTAACCGCAACGGAGGTCTTAGCCTTGTCCCTGTACGCTCCACACTTCTTCATCAGCTCACCATGGCTCTGCCCATTCCCACTCAATGAGCGTATCCGCTCACGTAGAGAGGCGTCAATCCAGCCTATTTGAAGAGGGCCGCCGACAAGGGTACGGGACCAGTTCATTCATAGACCCCCAGCTGAGTGCTCAGCTTGTTGTCTTGTTTCTGCGTCTCTAGGCGGTGAAGCCGTGATGCTGCAGAGGAACGAGAAGTACTCGCTGGAACACGGCGACGTGTTCACCCTTGTAAGTCACACGACACACACGATTCATCTGCGAGGCCGACGCAACCAAGCTTTGTGCTCACCCAAGGCGCTTTCGCCAGGTCGCCAACTGCTACCCGTTCACGGTGTTGCGCTGCAGCCAGGAGAGACCCGCGAAGGAGGCATCGATGAAAACTTCGCTCGTGGCAGCACCAAAGAGGGTCGAACCGGTGCAGGAGGGTGCGAAGCCGAGCATCGACAACGGCAGCAAGAAAGGCCAGCCAGCGAGCGAGCAGACCAACCAAAAGAAGTGGAAGTGTGTCGAGTGCACGTTCCTGAACGAGGCCTACACCACGTTCTGTGATATGTGCGAGGCCAGCAAGAAGGAGTCTCCGTCTACCACCGCAACCGCAGCTGCGGCGCCCAAACCGACGCCTTCGTCATCGCTTGGTACCTGCCAACCACTTTCTACACATTCCGCGCGATCGGCTCCTCCGTTGTTGTTATCATTCGCTGATCGATTCGTTGTAATGTCGGCTCTATAGGCACAAAGCGAAAGGCGCAAGATGATGATGAAGAAGATGAGGATGTGCCCTGCCGTTCCGCGTCGCCCGAACGCAAAAGACCGAAAATCGATTCAGAACCAGAAGGTGTGTCCCAGTTCTGACCCTACATGTTGTGGCTCGTCCTGTTGCTGGGTGTTGGGTGTTGGGGAGCTTTGGCTGAACGATTGCGCTGCAGATGAGCGACCGGTGTGTCCCTACGGCAAGGCGTGCTACAGGAAGAACCCAGCCCACTTCAAGGAGAACTCTCATCCGTGGCTAGAGAAGAAGACGAAGCCGACGACTACGGCGAAGAAGCCCGCCGCCGATCACAGAGACGGAGAAATACCGGGGCCCGCGAAGCCAGCCGTCAAGACGGAGGCACCGCCGAAGTCCTCCCACATGAGCGCCAGCGCTTGGCCTCCCAACAAAGAGAAGGAAGTTATCAAGAAGGAGGCGCCGAAGCCGTCAGAGTACGAGTCCAAGAAGCCAAGCCCTAAAGCCCCCAAAGGGGGTGATTGGATGGACGAGGCACCACCACCGGCGAAGAAGATCGAGAAGCCGAAGCCCGTACAGCCGTCCGCACCTGCGCCGAGCCAGAGCACCAGCAGCAAACCCCCATTCAGCGCGCCCGCCCAATCGCAGACCACCGTTTCGCCGAGCGGGAAGAAGACCCTGAAGCTCATGTACGTTGTTGCCTGCTCGCGGGTGGTGCGGCCTGCTCTATTCTCTCATCCACTTCATGCGCACGTAGTCCCCCAGCCAGTCCGACCAAGGTGGCTCCCGGCGCTCGCCTCGTGCTCGACTATAACAGCGACGAAGACGTACGTGACCGGATAATATACCATTAACTAATTGTATTTTATTTATATACATTTATCTATTTATTTATTCCAAACGACATCGTCCGTGCTTAGGAGGAGGAGGAGGAGACAGCGCCCAAGCAAACGGGCACTACCAGCTCGAGTCCGCAGCTCAAGCCACCACGGCCGGCCAGCGTTCCGGTCAAGAAGACACCCTCCCTCCAGGTACGTACCATCAAGTGCATTACTTGACGCCAAGACCTCGACCCTGCTGATGGCGGGACTTTGGCCCATCACCGCGCGATCGCAGAGTTTGGCAGCCCTGCTCTCCCAGGACGAAAGAGGCACCACCAGCACCAGCACCAGCGTGACTAGCAAACCAAAGAGCGGCAACACCGCGAAGCAAGCAGCGACCGACACGGAGGCGGTCAGCAAAGCCCTGGCTGACTCCCTCGCGACCGCGAAAGGCAAGCCCTCCTCTCAACTTCGTGCCTCCGCTACCCTCCCCTCTCTCCACCGGCCCCGCATGTGGGCTAACCTCTCCCCCGGTCTAGGAGCGAAAAGCCTGGCTTTCCCGTCGTTCGGCACCTCGATGTTGGGCATGCAGCCCGAGCGGGCCGCTGCAGTGATCAGGAAGACGGCCGAGAAGTTCCTGTGCTCCAGGACGGATAAGGATATTCGACTCGTGCTTGTGGTGGAGGGCAAGCAGGACCCCGTCCGGGTGTTCTTTGAGGAGGTACGCCCTTCATTTGCTCAGAAAACGTGGGTCGCGATGGGTTTGATTCACTTAACCATACCATCGTGTGATTGCGCAAAAGGGCATCTCTGATCCCCGATTTACGGTGGCTACGACGCCGATAACTAGGCTGGACAGCGCCTCCCTTTCCTCTGCGTGCGACGCGCTCACCTTTCGTCGAACAAAAGGCAAGACAGAAGATGTGAACTGCTCATTCTTGCGCACTGGTCAATAGATTTCTGGCCACGGAGACGGATTGGCGGCTGCGAGGCGGTGGAACGGTGTCCAACCGGTAAGCAACTTTGCGCTTCGGCTGTTCATCTGTCTCTCCGCTCACTCACTACAATCCCACCTTCAGCATGGTGCATGAAGTCGCGGGCCCAAGCCTCATGAAAGGTGCTCACCGTCCTTGAGTGCTTTTAGGTCGGTCGGCAGCGACTGACGCGTCACGCGTCCATTCCCTTCGTCGTGCAGAGACGAAGAAGCTGTATAGTACCGCCTCGGAGTGCGGTAAGGTCTATCCCGTGCCCCTGCCCGCCGATTCGCCTCTCTATTCGCAAGTACGCGCCATTTTTCTCCAGTTCATGACCTGTTTGGCTGGCGCCTTTTGTGCTGATGGGCTGCTTCCCATCTACCGCCCAAGGGAGTGCGTGCGGTAGTACATTGCCGGCCGCCCAATATGAACCCTGCCAAGCCCGACTGCTTGAACGACGAGAAGGTAACTCAACCCGCATCTCCTTCATCGCCTCCCCCTTCTCTTCTACTTGGATTCGTCGCTCATCTTCCTCTTTCATTTTTTGACGGTTGCCCACGTGAAGGAGGGCAGGCGCCTGCTGAAGGAGACCTACAAGCGCCTCTTCCAATTTTTTGGTGCCACCCTCGACCTTTTGTAGGCGCACGTGGCGTCAGCCAAGGAATAGATCTCTCTCCACAACACCCAGATCTATTGGTGACCCAAGCAAGGCCTCACATTCACCAGGCTGCTGGACTAATTCTTGGGCTAAAGCTCGTGTACTCTTAAGTCCCGATTCGCATGCAGGCAGCGGGCTGCTTCTATTTGACGGTGGCCTTGGAGCGGATCTTGTCGCGCACGTCGGCCAGTTCAAGATCATCGACTCCGGCGGCCTCCACCCTCACGGGGATGCCCACCCACTGCTTGACCATTCGCTCGACGCCCTTGGAGAACATGGAGGCCGTCATGCGCTGCTTGATCGAGGGCCCGTGCGAGGGCGCCCACAGAATGAAGAGCGACGCCATCTTCCGCTCGTTCTTTGACGACTTCGGCGACATGGGTACCGGCGCCGGCATGAGTGGAATGGGCGCCCGCGGCTTACGTCGACGAGCGGCCGGTGGACCCTTCGGCGGAATGGGCGGTGGAATGGGAGGAATGGGCGGGTCGCCGTTCGGCGGAGCGTTCGGCGGCATGGGCGGCATGGAAGAGGAGATGCCGCAAGCCCCGCCAGTGGTGCACAAGCTGCGGGTGACGCTCGAGGAGCTCTACATGGGTGTACAGAAGAAGATGAAGGTCACCAAGACGCTGGTCGACCCCAAGTGGCAAGTCAAAAAGACCAATGTCAAGCCCAGCTGGAAGGCCAGCACCAAGATCACATTCCCCAAGGAGGGCGATGAGCGGCCCAATGTTGAGCCTGCTGACATCAGTATGTTCACAACACCTTTTCCATTTTGTGAAAAAGTGACACTGTCAATTTTTAACACTCTGTTTTTTGTAGGGTGATGCCCCAGGTGCTGTGGCCACATCACAATTGTCATGATATACACTATGCACAAGGAGGAGTTTGAGGAGTGGGAAGGGGTGGGTACCAGGGCATTGGTGGTTGATGAGTCTTTGTTGTGCATCACATAGGGCTTGCTGGGTGGCCCAGAGGGCTTGCTGGGTGGCCTGGAGAAGTTGGTGGGTGTTGTCAAGCTCATCCATCTCCTGCAGCATCTCACAAAGGCTCCATCCTTTGATGCCATGCCCCTTTGACATGATGGTGGTGAGCTTGCTGTGTAGTACAAAAGAAAGAGAAAAAAAGACTGTAGGCAGTGAACACATGTTAGCAACCAACCAATCCACCACCAAATTTCCCATGAACTTACCCACCAACAACAGACCCACCAACTTTCCCACCACCAACTCTCATCCACCAACTCCCCTACCAACTAACTACCAACCTAATCCCCATAACACAGTAAACAACTCACCCATCCATGTCAGCCACCAATGGCACCAGATCAGTCATGCCCAACTTGCCCACCAGCAACTCCATCTCCTTGCCCATCAACAAATTGCTCACCTATTTGCCCACTGGCAATACCCACACACCTACCTACCAACCCTTACTATGCAGCTGCCTCATGACCCCAGAGAACCTCTACTCCCCAGAGTGACCAATGCTAGTAAGGTTGAGGAAACTTGCGCTCATTTAAGATGAGAGGTCCAGTCATTCTGCTAACAAGCATTTCAATATACTTAAGTCCATTTTAGCATGGGAAAACCACTTTTATTTTCAGATTATGGAAACAAAATGGACATGAATTATAAATTAATGCATCATTCTGAGTGAGCTGGGCTAGGTTAAGGTGGGAGAAATGAATGTTTATTAGAAAATGATCTGCTATTTTTTGTTGGGGATGTAGTATCACATAAAAATATTTGTGT
>CACVKS010000029.1:0-54645 GCA_902749335.1 Acanthamoeba triangularis
ACATAGTAGGGGAGAATAACCATACTTTAGCACAAGCTCCTCGGGCAGTCCGACCAACATGTTGGGTGGAATTAAATTCCTGGCCTAGCCAGCTCGGCGACTGTCCCACCCGGCAGGACGGCGTCATTCCCGGCCGCACTATTGGCTGGAGCAAAAGAAGGAGAGAGCCCCACCACCACCGAAAGCGGCACCGAAAGGGCAGAAGGAGAAAATCCATAGGAAAATGAAAAGGAAATTGAGTTTGCCGAGTCGTGGCGAATTCAGGCAGTTTTGCGTCAAGTATCGGCATGGCAACCAATCGGACCTCGATCACCACACTTATGAAGACCGCACGAGTGCGGACAACCAACCCAAACTGCACAAGAAACAACCAAACCAACAACGAACAAACACAGCGCTTGCGATGAAGTACTTGCTCGCCGTGGATAAGTCGAACAGCGCCAAGCACGCGCTTGTGTGGATTCTGAAACACGCCAAGCCGGATGACC
This sequence comes from Acanthamoeba triangularis, assembly GCA_902749335.1. Lineage (NCBI taxonomy): Eukaryota > Discosea > Longamoebia > Acanthamoebidae > Acanthamoeba > Acanthamoeba triangularis. Next base: position 489 of record CACVKS010000029.1, read on the forward strand.
ACGTGTTCCTCACCCACGTCTACAAGCTCCAACGTACCACCACTTCTCTTGCTTGCACGCGCCCCGGGGCCTGTCCCGCGTGTCTCACCTGTGTGCGATGTGCGGTGTGTGTGCGCGCAGCCAACGTTTTGGAGGTGCCCTGCATCGACTCAGACTGGCGAGCCAAGATGCGTGGTGAAGCCCTGCTCAAGCGATTAGGCAACACACTGGAGAAGCACCAGATCCCCTACACGGCCGTGATCCGCCACGGCGACGCGCGCAAGAAGCTGGTCAGCGGGGCCAAGAAGCTGGGCGTGGACGTGATCGTGATGGGGCGCCGGGGCAAGAGCGCCAACAAGAAGTCCCCGATGGGGAGCGTGAGCCAGTACGTGGTCGAACATGCACCCTGCTCCGTGGTCATTATCAAGGAGGACAAGGACCTGCCGCTTTCGACCGAAGGTGAGCCACAACAAGACAAGGCCGAGTAGCTAAAAATGACCGAAAACAGCCTTATAAGTGTATCTAAACTGTCCGAATCGGCACCTTGGGGCTGAACTGCTTGATTGGTCCTGTTCTTCTTCTTCAGGGCAGCTGCCCCCTCTTCAGCGGTGCTCCACTTGCTCAAGGGGATGGAGGCGAAATTCCGAGCGTAAGCGAAAAGAAAAGTTGGCCGTCGGAGGTGACGATGGAGCAGAAGGGGACGGAAGCACTGAGAATCGATTACCCTACCCAACAGCAACAACGAGAGGAGACGCAGAAGGAGGAGGAATAGGAGGAGTGAACGCACAGCAAAGTAACAAAATTTAGAAGCAGAAGTGAGACGAGAGGTTATAAGAGAATGCAGGCGGTGAAGACGGGAGCGCACGGGTTCAAGAAGTTCTACGACGGGGTGCAGTATGTGCTGGAGATAGAGCCGATCCTCACCATACGGCGCATCATTTGGATAGTCCTGGGCGGGTGGGTGGTGGCCGGGTTGTTTATCTTCGCCGGCCTGGTCCTGTGCCTCACCATCGTGGGCATTCCCATGGGCCTCGAAGCTTTCCGCTGGGCCATGTGCGTTACTCACATTTCCTGTTGCACCGGTTAACATGCAACGCTCTCACACGCGATTGGCTCCATTTTAAGTTGGGCGATTCTGCCGATCGGGTTCAAGCCGGTGCCGATCCCGCCCGAAGAAGCCACGTCGGACCTCCAACGGCCTGGCACCACCTACAACACCGCCGCCAATGTCATCTGGCTGGTGTGCTTCGGCTGGCTCATCATTCTATCCCTTGTCATGGCCTTCATAAGCGGCATCATCACCGTCATCGGTATGCACCCTCGCCCACCCGCTCGAGTACAGCTCTCATCGGCTGATGAGGTGGCTTGTGATCGATTCCAGGAATCTTCACTGCGGTGCAGTTCGCTCGTCTGTCCAAGTTCTCGGTGTGGCCCTACGGGATGAAGATCGTCAGCAAGAAGACTCTCAAGCTCCAGCGCAAGGAGGAGCGGGCGCGCGAGCACGCGCAACGGGTGGAGATGGGCGCGGCCGGCCTGGGCGAGCCACAGACCACCACACCGGCGCAAGCGTACTGAGACCACTGTCGACATAAAAAGGTTTCTTTTCATTTTCTTTTTTGGCACCGGAGGTTTTGTTTTTGTCTTGCATTTGATCGCAGCACGAGACACGTGAGCCATCTATCTATACATTGAAGATGTGGAAGAGACTGTTCACCACCAATGCCGCTCCCGTCACGACGAACCCCCGCGTGTTCTTCGAGGTGACCCGCGAGAACAAGCCCCTCGGCAGAATCGTGATGGAGGTACGATTATTGGCAGCTAACTATGCTGGCCGCCTGACTGCTTTAGTGCCGCGCTGCATGGCACATCACCGCAATCATCACTGCGGAAGTCAGCGTGATCAAAATCGTTGCAATCGATTCGTCATTGCTCTTTTTTAGTCGAAATTCAATTGGGCAAATGCAAGATTATTGATTTATATTTATTTATCCCTCAATTTGATGCACGCAGCTCTACAAGGACAAGACGCCCAAGACCGCCGAGAACTTCAGGGCTCTCTGCACCGGTACTTTAACTCCCAACCAACACGACGCGAAACCTTGGAGTTGTGCTCCACATGGGAGTGCCTGACCCGGCGAGTTGCAGGCGAGAAGGGCGTGGGATCGATCGGCAAGCCCCTGCACTACAAGGGCTCCATCTTCCACCGCGTCATCCCCAACTTCATGATCCAGGGTGGCGACTTCACCAACTTCAACGTACGACACAGTGGCGCACCGTGCCAACCGCAGCAGTTGTTGTTGCTGTACTACTTCAGGTGACTCATCATGGCGCACGCCTTCCCCACAGGGAACTGGCGGCGAGTCCATCTACGGTGCCAAGTTCGCCGATGAGAACTTCGTGATGAAGCACGTTGAGCCTGGTACCCTTCCGCACCAACCACGCCCGGCTCCTCCTACAGAGCCAATTATTGCGAATTTAACACCGGGGGCGCTGCGACACGACCTCTCCCAACACACAACAGGCACCTTGTCGATGGCCAACGCTGGTCGCAACACCAACGGCTCGCAGTTCTTCATCACCACCGTGCCCACTCCCTGGCTCGATGGCCGTCACGTCGTGTTCGGCAAGGTCGTGGAGGGCATGGACGTCGTCCAGAAGATCGAAGCCGCCAGGAGGGACAGCAACGACAGGCCCCTCGAGATCATCAAGATCTCTGACTGCGGCGAGCTCAAGCAGTAAAAACAACAAGTGAGCTGCGCTAGCAGCGTCAGCGACAAACAACAACACGCTCCTCGTTGTCATGTCCTTCTTGAGCCTTGCGTTGGGTGTCGAGGGTACTTTTCTAGCCCGTGAGCCGCGGCTCTCGGGCGTACTGGTCACGTGGTCGGCCGCAGGTGGCCTCACCATGTTGGTGGCAACCACACCAACACGGTCTTGACCATGAGGTGTGCGGCAGCTGCAGCGTTGGCAAGAAGTAGATAGACTGTATTGTGTTCACAGGATAGGACGAATAAATAATAATAAGAAATAATAATAATAGTGGTACTTGGTGGCTGCGGGCTCACTGCTGTTGAGCGCGCATGGACTTCTGCTGGTTCCACTCCTCCACGGGCGTCTGGCCGCCGAAGCCCGACGCGTAGTTGCCCTTCAGCTTGAAGAGCTGCTTGAAGTGCGGCTTGCTGCAAGGACCACCCGGTAGATAGTTGTACATTGAGTTTTTCTCCTCCATGGAGGAAGAAGCGGAAAGAAAGCTTGAAGAAGAGGAACGTACCAGTAGAGCTTGCCCTCAAGACCAGCGTAGTTGCCCAGGGAGAGGGTCTTGTTGCAGTGCGCGCATCTGATGTACAAGCGATCACACAACACAAAGTCAGCAAGTGCGCACACAACACGCATCACCGCACACACATACACACACGCAGAAGTGGTTAGGTACCGGAAGCAGAGCTTGTGGAAGATCTTGCCGTCGGCCGAGAGCTTTTCGTTGATGTAGACGGTCTTGGCGCACACGGCGCACGCATCGCCGCGGACGGTGATCTTCTTGGWSRCCGTGGCCGGGCTCGGGGCAGCCGACACCGGTCGCTGGATGCCGCTGCCACCGCCGGCCGTGGTCGCTGGGATCGAGGGCGCCGACGCAGCCCGCGTGGCGCCGCCGTGAGGACCGCGCTCGATGACCGTGCCGGCCTTGACCTTCTCGCGCGGGTGCGGCTCCGACGTCGTCGTCGACCCCGGGGCGTCGCCGCCGCTCTCCTTCCTACGCTTGCGCTCCTCCTCGATGAGGCGCATCTCCTCCTCCTTCTTGCGCGCCGCTTCGCTGTCGGCCCGCTCCTTCTCGCGCTCTTCCTCCTCAATCTTCTTCTTCCAGTCCTCCTCGGTGATCTTCACGCTCTTCCGGTTGGCCAGCTTCTGCTGCTTCTCGCGCTCCTCCTTCTCGCGCTTCTCCTTCTCCTCCTGCTCGACCTTCTTCTTCCACTCCTCCTCGACGTTCTTGCGCGGCGTCTTGGCCAGCGCCTCCTCGCGCTCGATCTCCTTCTGGATCCGGTCGTCCTTGGGCTCCTCGCCGCTCAGGAACGCGCTCTCCTGCTTGCGCTCCTTGACCGCTTCGGCGATGCGGCGCATCTCCTCCTCCTTCTCGCGCGCCTTGTCGCTCTCCCTCTTCTCGCGCTCCTCCTCCTCAATCTTCTTCTTCCAGTCCTCTTCGGTGATCTTCACGCTGCGGCGGTTGGCCAGCTTCTGCTGCTTCTCGCGCTCCTCCTTCTCGCGCTTTTCCTTCTCCTCCTGCTCGACCTTCTTCTTCCACTCCTCCTCGACGTTCTTGCGCGGCGTCTTCGGGAGGGCCTCCTCGCGTTCGATCTCCTTCTGGATCCGGTCGTCCTTGGGCTCCTCGCCGCTCAGGAATGCACTCTCCTGCTTGCGCTCCTTGACGGCCTCGGCGATGCGGCGCATCTCCTCCTCCTTCTCGCGCGCCTTGTCGCTCTCCCTCTTCTCGCGCTCTTCCTCTTCGATCTTCTTCTTCCAGTCCTCTTCAGTGATCTTCACGCTCTTCCGGTTGGCCAGCTTCTGCTGCTTCTCGCGCTCCTCCTTYTCGCGCTTCTCCTTCTCCTCCTGCTCGACCTTCTTCTTCCACTCCTCCTCGACGTTCTTGCGCGGCGTCTTCGGGAGGGCCTCCTCGCGCTCGATCTCCTTCTGGTACCTGTCGGCGCTGTCGTCRTCCGGGCCCTTGTTGAGGAACGCGCTCTCCTGCTTGCGCTCCTTGACGGCCTCGGCRATSCGGCGCATCTCCTCCTCCTTCTCGCGCGCCTCCTCCGCCCGGTCGCGCTCCTTGACCTCGCCCGTGAACATGGAGGCGATGCGACCCACCTTGGCGTTGCGCGCCAGCTGCTGTCGCTCCTCCTCCTTCTTGCGGCGGATCTCCTCCTCCTTGGCCTTCGATCCGCCCTCGTCGTCGCCCGACCCGATCTTGTTGCGCCACGCCTCCTCCTTCTCCTTCTGCGTCTTGGGCTTGTTGGCCACACCGCCGGCRTTGGCATTGGCATTGACACTGGGGGCATTRGCCRCAGGCGTCGACGCCGACGTCGAGGGAGCGGCGGCGGGCGCTGCCACGTCAGCTTCGGCGGCGGCCAGCTCRGCTTCCATGCGGGCCAGCTCCTCTTCCTCGCGGCGCAGRCGCTCCTCCTCGGTCTCCTCCGCGGCCGCCGACTCGGCAGCGACGGCGGCGGCGGGCGMCGACTGCTGGCTCTGCTCGCGGGCCATGAGTTCCTTGAGTTCGYTCTCGACGCGCTCCTCCTCGAGGCGCTGCTCCTCCTCGAGCTGCYTGAGCTCCTCCTCGACGCGYCGCATCTCGGCCAGCTGGGCCTCCTCCTCCTCGAGGCGAGCCAGCTCCTCCTCCATCTCCATGATCTCCTCGAGCTCGCGCTCCAGGTCGGCCTCGCGCTGGCGCTTGCGCTCGAGCTCCTGGAGCTCGTCCTCCATGCGCTTGAGCTCGGCCTCCTCCTCCTCGAGRCGCTTGAGCTCGTCTTCCTCCTCCTGCAGCCGCTTGAGCTCCTCAYCATTGCCGGCCGCGGCCTGCGCGACGGGCTTYGCTTCGRCCACCTCCGCCGCGGGCGTGGGCGCGACRCCGGTCTSCTCCRACTCCTCCTCCTGGAGGAGCTGTCGCAGCTCGGCCTCGAGCTTGGCGAGCTTCTCGCGCTCCTTCTCCTCGTCGGCGCTGAGGCGGTCGATCTCGGCCAGGGCCGCCTGGCGCTTGTCGCCGCGCTGGCGAGCGCCGGCRTCGTCGGCGTCGGCCCACTCGAGCTCGCGYGCGTCGAACGCGGCGTGGTCRGCCCGGCGCTTGGCGCGGGTCGCCTCGTCCTGCACCTCCCACTCGTCCTCCTCGCGCTCCTCCTCCGCCAGGCGCGACTTCTGCTCRTTCAGCTCCTGYACCATCTTCTCCTGCTCGGCGTCACGCTCTTCCTGCCACTGGCGCTCCTCCTCCTCCAGCGCAGCGAGCAGCTCAGCCTCATCGTCGTCGTCGTTGTCGTTGTCGTCGGCGGCGGCCTGCTGCTCCTCTGTGGCGGTTTGCTGCTGGGCCTTGACTTCGGCTTCGAGGCGCTCGAGCTCCTTCTCCTCTTCTTCGAGCCTGCGCAGCTCGGCCTCCTCGTCCTCCTGCTGCTTCTGCCGGGCGAGGCGCTCGAGCTCCTTCTCCTCCTCCTCGAGCCGCTTCAGCTCGGCCTCGGCCTCCTCTTCCTCCCGCTGCTGCTTAGCGAGGCGCTCAGCCTCCAGGCGGGTTTTCTCACGTTCGAGCTCCTTCTCCTCCTCCTCGAGCCGCTTCAGCTCGGCCTCAGCCTCCTCTTCCTCCTGCTGCTGCTTGGCGAGGCGCTCAGCCTCCAGGCGGGCCTTCTCGCGCTCGAGCTCCTTCTCCTCCTCCTCGAGCTTGCGCAGCTCGGCCTCTTCGGCCTCCTGAGCCTCCTTCAGCTTGCGGGCTTCGGCCTCGAGTCGCTCGAGCTCGCGCTCCTCCTCCTCGAGGCGGGCCAGCTCGTCGGCCTTGCGCTTCTCCTCTTCGAGACGGGCCAGCTCCTTTTCCTCCTCCTCCTCGAGCCGCTTCAGCTCATCGTCCACGTCCGCCGCACCGCCAGCCGGGGCGCTTTCGTCGGTCTCTACAGCGTTGCCATCGTCGACCTTGTTTTGCTGCTGCTCCTCCTGCTGCTGTTGCTCCGCGGCAGGCTGGGCAGCGGCCGTGGTGGCTTCTTCGCTGGCAGCGCTCTGCGATGTGCCACGACCACCGAGGTAGCGGTTCCTGCGCTCCTCCTCTTGCTTTTGCTGCACGTGGAGAGAGGCAACACGGGCGTAGAATGTCTCAGTCAGTACACATCTCCAATCGTGTAGCATGTGCTCAACTGCGAAGGAGGAAAGTAGGAAGAGAGACAAGAAGATGCATTTGGCGCAAGAAGGTACCTTTTCACGGTCGAGCAAGAGGAAGGGGTTGCTGCGCTTCTTCTCCTCTACTTCGCCCTTGACCAGGAGCTTCTCCTGCTCGCGCCTCTCGCGGTCCTCCCGCGCCAGGCGCTGGGCCTCGGTCTCCCCGTTCTCATCCTTCTCCTCCTGGTGGCCGCCCTCCTCCTTCTCCTTGTGGCTGCCCTCTTCTTCCTCCTTCCTCGTCGCGTGGCTTCGCTGGTCCTCGGCCTCCTTAGTTTCTCTCTCCTTTTCCTTGATTTCTTTTTCCTTTTCTTCGTCGACAGAATTGGCAGACTCCGCAGAATTTCCGTTGGCGACAGCGCCGACGGGCCTCGAGGCGACATCTTCTGTGGTGGCTGACGATGACGACGAGAGCGAAGACGACGTGTCGGGGCTGCTGCTCGTCGTGCCACCGCCGCCCTGTTGGCGTTCACGAATCTTCTGTTCGTAGTAGCGTCGCTTGCGCTCCTCTTCCTCCTGCTTTTGCTTGTCGAGAGCCAAGAAGGGGTTGTTGATCCGCTTCGCCATCTTCTTCTCCGTGCTTCCTCTGTGTTCAACAAACTAACTACGTGTGGTGGAAAGAGAAGAGAAGAGAAAGGGTGAGAAACCTGAAGTGGCCAGGCCTGCGTGCGACCGTTGTATAGCAATACAGCAAGTGCAAGGCGGAGTGACAAGGGATGAATCGAAGTCCGGAGATGATGAACGAACTAAGCTCAAGAGTTGAAGGAAGAAGGAAGACGACGAGGTCAGGAACTGTACCTACGTTCAAAAAGCAGTGGTGGGTTTTTCAAAAAGAAGGAAGGCCGCAGAAGAGTTGTGAACTGACGACGAGTTGTACAGGTCGTAGCGAGAGGCCGGTGCCCAAACCACCGTGTTGCTCAAAGGCTCCCTAACCCCTTCTCTCTTGTTGTCCTTTGCGGCGTAATTAGTCGACAAGATTCCACAACTTATTAGCCCAACCACATAGTTCACAGTTCTTGCCGACCCCAGTTGCGGCAGGCACACCCGGAGGAGGGCCACACGATCACGACGGGAAAGGCGTGTGTATTGGTTTATGTGGCGGTGAACGTGCATCACGATGGGGAGAGGAAGTGGAGCAGCCGCATGCACATCTCATAGCCCAAGAAGCACGCGGCATTCGCTGTAAGGACAGGCACACAATTGCGTGAGCTGAGTGCACACACGCGGGTTTGTGGTTGTTTGTTCGAGGTCTGGTGATGATGGAGGGTACCCGGGAAGGAGCGAAGGAGGGCGGGGGTTATGCCGCGGTAGAGTCCGCGCACGCTTCCCGACTCGGTCACGATCTCCCTGTACGCCTGCCACAGTCCTCGATGGCCATGCGCATATTTGCCTGTACGTGACCCACAGTCACAGACTTATGAGACCGTTGGTACTACGCGCGGACGAGGAGAAAAGAATACCCGTCACGTCAATCTGTACTCTCGACTTGACGATGTCCAGAGGATACACCGCCAACCAGGTGGCCGTGCCGGCAAGACCGCCGGCCAACATCATGGGCAGCGGCCCCACATCCTGTTGTATACCCCCGACCACAACCGATCAGTGCGAGGTCATATCGAGAAACCGAACGAAGCGACTGAGGTGGCGCACCCGAGCCGATCCACCAGCGGGGATGAAGCAACGCTTGACCATCTCATACACTCCAAAATAGATCGCGTTTCTGTTGGTGGCGGGCAGGTCAGAACGAGCGGCGAGTGCTCTCATGGAATGTGAGATAGTATATACCCGGGCACGTCTCGATACGCTGTGATGGCAGTGCCCTTGAACACGCCCCGTATACCGCCTGCCTGCACCACAGTCGCCGTCCAGCAAAAGTTAGGCCTTGGCTGGCCGTTGCCTCCTGGGTCATCGTCGATCGGTGAGGTGTTACGTACTCGGTACATTTGCTTGGCACAATCCACCGGACCCGAGTAGCGGGCCGAGCCGGCCGCCGATGAATATTGTACCTGCAGCCGCGCCTTGATCGCCTCGGCGGGTGCTGCGAACGCCTGCAGATCCAGTGGCGGCACAAACAGTGAACAACCGAGATGGCAAGGTCTGCTTGCGCCGTATCACGCACCACAGTGGCAAGGCCAGTGATCGCTCCGGCCAGTGCTATCTTGTTGATAGCGAGCGGAGTCTCCGCCGTTTCACCCAGCAACCTGCTCGTCGGCACGTCGATAAGTTGGGTAAGCACTCGCCCCAGCGACCGACTGGGGGAAAGGAAAAGAGGAGCCGCACCGTTTGGTGCTGCCATAGACACCAAAGACCACAGCGTAGATCGGAGGCACGCCCATAAGTGGGCTCACCATCCCCTTGAACAACCCTCGCACCTGCGCGCAACAATCTCCCTTAGAATCGGAACGTTGTGGTGAGCGGGTGCGTTGTTGCTCGTACCCCTTCGTGTCGAATGGTTTTGGCCGCGCAATCGATGACTCCCTTGAATTGGGGCGCCTCTCCGGGCTTGGGCATCGGCTGTGTCTGTAGGCGCACTTTGATCTGACAAGCAGAATTGCCTCCGCGAGCATCAGCGCACTGATGAAGCACGACACCCCACATGCCACACGCATCGCACACAGACGTACGGTGTCCAGTGGATGACCAGCTACGACGATGGACACGCCGCTTGCGATGCCCGACACCAGGTCCTGCCATGCCCTTGACACTATTCGGGCGTGCCACGAGCAATAACAGAATAAGGCACAGGGCACGCGCAATGCCGGCTCACTGCCAATCATCATTCAGGCCTGCGTGCCGCCTCGGTGGCAGCTCTCTTGTGCCCAAGGGAAGGAGGTACCAGGTCGGGAAGTCGTGGTGGCCACCACCACCGCGGGCATTTCAATCTCTGCAATAATAATAATAATAATAAAAATAAAAATAAAAATAATTACAAACGCAAATGTGAGAATTGAAACGCCTAACATCTGGCAACCGCAAGGAGACGGGCAAGGCACGCCTCGGTGCCCGAATCAAGCGGGAGAAGGAGAGCACACCTGCCGACATTGTTGTTTGCTCCGGTCGGTGCAAGATTGGTGATCGGATGTGGCCGAAAAAGTGAAAGTCTTGTGTGCGCCGGAAGCGTGTGCGCAGCCCTTCGTGAGCGAGTTGCCGAGAGCCCCGGCGTTACCCCAAGTTCGAAGAATAACCTACGTTTTGTCCAGGCTGTCGGTGTTCCGCCGGAGCAAAGAGGAAATAAAGAAATGATAAAGAAATGAAAAAAGAAGCAGGAAAAAGATCGGGCGCAGATTTGGTGAAGACAAGATGGAGGGGGGGGGGCGTAATCTTGAGAGCTTGAGAAGTACCTCAGAACGCGTGGGTCCTCAGGCGAGTTTGTGCCCAACTCTGTTGCAGTTGTTGAATCTTCGCAGTTGGAGAAGATAACCCCAAAATAGCTGCCCACCTGAGCAACTCCAAGAGTACAAGCACCATTAGTGCATCACGCCAATCCCACTCAGTTTTAACACCGACGAGAAGCCGTATCATGAAGCTGCCACGTGAAGCCCCGACGCTGACGAAGCTGTGCATCAAGTCGATCGCGCTCAACATCAATCTGTGGTGCCAGGGCGTGGAGGAGTTCCATCTTGAGCGTTGCCGCTACCTCCTCACAGCCTTCGATGAATACACGCTGCCCGACCACCTCGCCCTGCAGATCCTCAACGCCCTCGCCCTGCGCAAGAAGCTCACGCTCTCCAACTTCGTCATGTTCCTCAACTCGTCCCTGGTCCAGCTTGACCTGCACGAGTGTGGTGGCTTCATCACCGACCACTTCATCAGGCAGGTTAGTGTTCCCTTCCAGTATATCAATAGGCTCCCTCTTCTCTACCTCGGCCTCACCTCTCCTTGCTCCCCTTCGCTTCCAGGTGGCCAAGCGGGCCCAGCGCATTCGTCGGCTCAACCTCGCAACGTGCTTCAAGATCACCAACCCGGCGGTCCTCGACCTCGCGCGACGGCTGCGGTGTCTGCAGTCCGTGGACCTGACTGGCTGCAACAAGCTGCAGGACAGCGCTCTCGAGGCCATTGCCGAAAACACTGGTACTGTCGTCGACACTGTGCGAATGTGACTTCTTCATCCTTTGGCCGCTTGCCAACAAGACGTGCATGTACAGGAATCACATCCCTCCGTCTCGGTGCGGTGACCAAGCTGGGCGATAGCGCATTGCTCCGCGTGGCTGCTCGCCTCGCTGGCTTGGAGGAGCTCGATCTCACCAACTGCCCGCGCGTCACCGACCGATCGGCCACCCAGCTCTTTGACCGCTGTCCGCAGCTCAAGACTCTAAGTCTTGGCGGTACACGTTTTCCCGAATGCTTTCTGTTGTTGTACACCCCTTACTCACACAACAACGTCATGTCCCAGGCTGCTGGGAGGTCAGCGACACTTCATTCTCGCGCATCAAGCTGCAGGTCGGCTTGGAGCATCTCGACGTGGCCGTATCGTCCATTGGCAACGCGGGGCTCCAGGCTATCAAGGGAACCTGCAAGAAGCTCAAATATCTCAACCTCGAGGGTACGCCGTTACGACTCTCACCGGTGGCTGCTCGCGAGATCCGGGTCTGCTCACACGCGCTTCTTCGCAGGTTGTGCCAACATCACAGACGAAGCGTTCCTGGACGACACGCCTTTTGGGGAGCATCTCGAAACGCTCAACCTCGCTGGGTGCTCGAACATCACCGCACGAGGTAGGGTCCCTGGGTTCCCACTGCATCTACTTTGTCTGCGCTGGGCTCATCTCGGCGTGTGCGCTGTGCGCGTAGGTATCATTGGCCTCTTCTTAGACCAGATTCCGGCGCCCGAGAGTCTGCGCACGCTCCACTTGCCGCAAACGCTGACCGACGACGCGTTCATCTTCATCACCAACCAGCTGCAGCACGTCGTGTCGTTGAATATAGGTCTGTTGCGTGCCCCTCCGTGTGCTAGCTACCACCCATTCGACCCTTGTTCTCATTTTTCTGTCGCATCTGCACGCACTTTAGAGAGCTGCACGGAGCTGACCGAGAAGGCGTTCAAGTCCTACCCGCTCATTGCGCTGGACGAGGTTCGTGCGACTCCTCGGCGCCAGCGGGCGGCGGATATCGACAAGATGAGCGAGGACATCGACAGCGGCGAGATTCCGGGCGATCTCTGCTTCCCGCTGGCGCCCCGCCTCAGGAAGCTCAACTGCAAGGGCTGCGAGAGCCTGTCCGACGTCGCCCTGGCCTGTTTGGCTGGCATCGGAGATGAAGAGGTACCTCACACCTTTGCCCGCCGCTTGTGGCACCGCTGTTTAGCTAACGCGAGGTGACTCGTCTGAAAAGAAACACGAGGTGGCGTTGGAGGAGTTGATCCTGGAGGGCTGCGAGCGGATCTCCGACGACGGGCTGCACCACCTCAGGCAATGCGCCAATCTGCGCGTGCTCGACCTCTCCAAGTGCCTGAACGTCACCCACCTCGGCGTCGAAGACCTCCTTCAGGGCAAGCAGCCGGACAACGATGGCGACCAGCAACCAGAGAYGAGCAACCACAYAACAACAACRACAACGAAGAAGAAGAACGCGAAGGAAAAGAAGGYGGAGGAGTCACGACTGATGGACGAGGAGGGCGAGCTGCCRTGGGTCCTGGTGGGCGCGAAGGCCGGCCAGGYGCTGGCGGCCCAGACCGCTAGTCAACTTCGCCGCAAGCGCAACAAGAACCGACGGAAGAGGAAGGGCGGYGGTGCCCATCGGACCAGCATCACGCAGCTCAAGATCGGCGGGTGCACGCAGATCAGTCGCATCGAGTGGGAGGAGGCCAAGCAGCACTTCCCCAGCGTCGCCATCGYCTGGCACTAGCCACACCACCAACATCACCAACAGCAACTTGTGTGCAAGTGCACGTGGTGCTCGCCTTGGCGCTAAGAGAAGTGGTGTGCAATCTCCTTCGTTATTTCCGGCTGACGTGGCAGAGATTGGCAGCTGCTGCTGAAGTTGTGAAGTGGAAGCTCCATTTCGCTTGCAATCGACGAATCGAACCGAGGAAGAAGCGAAGATCACCTCCAGAGAATGGCGGCAGAGCTGCACGAGTTTCGAAAATCGCTGTCCACGCAATCCTCTGGTGTTGTAGAGTCGTCGGCACTGCTCTCCACCCGGGGCGCATCGGTGCCGGTGAGCTTCAATCAACAGGACCTACAACACCAGCAAACGCAATCGGATATCCTCAGGCAGCTGGAGATGGAGATGTCACAGAGCCCACAAGCGACCATACTGCGACGAATGAAGGAGGAGGCGCGAAATAAGGAGGACACGAGCCTCAACAAGCTCGAGGACGAGCGTATCGTCGCTCTTGAGAAGGAAGCCATGGTTTGACCCTGTTCTTGATCTTGAAGATTATCTTTCATTTCATTATCTGTAAAATTGATTTTTCTTTACACGCATGCACGCCCAGGCACGCGAGCTCGACTACTTGCTGACCGAGGAGGTGCCGCTCACCGTCGCAGACATGCTGCATGTCCTTATGGTACCATTGCACCCCCACTCGTGGGCACGCACTTGCGTGTTGTGCGTGTGTGTGGCTGCTGACCCCTGCGCCGGTGCTTAATCACCACCAAAAGGAGTGCATGGACGACCTCAAAGGCGACACGGAAGAGGAGAACAGAGACAAAGAGGTGCAGGAGACGTTCGAACAGGAGCGGGCGCGGTTGCGGAAGAAGGTGGCGTCGAACCTTGACTCCATGCTCAAGTACGGCCTCAAGGTCAAGGAAAAGGAGGAAGAGGAACCAAAGCCACCAGCAGGTAAGACTGTTGGCCAACCACGCACGCACCACCACTACCACAGTGCAAAATCTCAGATTGCCCTACTTTTTCTCTCTCTCTCTCTCTCTCTCTCTTTCAGTGGAGGATGAGAAGAAGGGACCCAAACGCAGCCATTTGCTCGACTTTAACAAGAAGACCGAAGGGTTCGTCTCTCTACTACTTCGGCGCTTGATCACGTGTCGCTAACCAACCAATCACCACCACCACCACCACGTCGTGTTGTCAACAGGGACGTCGCTGTTGTGCGAGGTTTTGCCGCGGTGTCGGGCTGGCGCATCTTCAAGTCGGTACGTGCGGTCCAATTCCGAGCGAGTTCGTGCGATTCACCGGTGCTTGTCGATGCAGGAGCTGCGAATCAAGGTGAACCCGACATGGGGCAAGAAGCTGCCGGTCGCAGTGAAGGTGCAGGTGTCGCCCCTGGCCCCGCTGCGGCTGCCCCAGGTACGCCACACCGCCCCGCTCCCCCACCGCGATTGTGCCGGCTGCTGGCTTGCGGGCTTGCGAGAGATAACGGTACCGTACGGTGTGGCTCACCCATATGGGCATCACTACAGATACAAAACGCCCACAACTACATGCGCATGGCGATTGGCGAGCTCAAGCGTCTACAACGGCTCATGAACAAGAACGGAGGCAAGGCCGAAGAGCGAGTCCTGACCGAAGCTTTCAAGGTCGGCAGCGATCCTCGAGGCGCTCCCAAGGGTGGTTCGGTTTTTCAGTGCACAAAAAACTAAACCGCGAGTCCTCTTTCGGGCGTGTTACAGAGAATCAAAGACGAGCTGCGGATGGCCAGGGAAGAACTCGTCACTTACGAGATGCACGACTTTCCAGACAGTTTGTTTGCTCGCAACGTACGTTGCACCTCTTCCCCCTCCCACTCTCCATCTAGATGTCTGCGCTGCTCCGGTTTCTGTGTCTCATCGCCACCTCACGCGCGCCTCCCGCACACACACAGGGGTTCCTGCCAACCCTGCCGCCAGACATCGCCGTCGAGTTTCACGTTTTCCAATCGCAGCTTTTCCTCACTATTTATATTCTTCAAATCAGTACGCTCACTCTCGTGCCTCTCTGCGTTGTTGTTGAGTGTTTGTGTGCGCTCAGCGCTGACTGTTGCACAACGCTTAGGTCCGGTACCTGCAAAGATGGTGCGGGACTCGCAACAGGGGTTGCTCCAATCGGGCGGGGCCATTGTCGATCCCTCCACCGTCAGTCGCAACCGGCTTCCCAAGCCTCACACGCGCCAATTGCCGACCGTTGGCCAGACCTAGTGCGCCTCCATTCGTCTTCCCCGCCATGCTACGAGTGCTCCCCCCCACGGCGTTGTTGTGCTCACCGCCACCCACCACCACCCACCACGCACGTAGTATTGTGCAAGGCAAGAAGGTGGAGATCATGGACGCCATTCGCATTCCCTGCGACGTGCCCGCCCTCAAGGTAAATCTTTTCTCCCCAACTCGACTAAGGAGGAGGAGCACCAGAAGAAGAGGCACGCCAACTCATAATCGGTCCTCTACGCTTGTGTTCCTCCTCCGCTTGTGTAGAACGCCGTGCACGCGCTGGAGCAGGCCGACGATTTGGCCGACGAGCTCGGGGACAAGCTACTCGCCGTGTCCACCTCATCATAGCAGCTTCGCTACCAACCTCTTTGTTTTGTTGGATACTGTTCCTGCGCCCTGCCAAAGGGGGGTAATACATGTGACCACCATCAGGTCTCGTACGCGTGGCGTTGTTGCTGTTGTTGTTCGGCCGACTCACTCAGGAGAGGGGCGCCACGGCCCGCGCGTGCTGGCCGCGGAGGGACCAGTAGTCGCGCGCGGGGCACAGGGCCAGGTAGTCGCGCGCGGAGCGGAACGGCTGCTTGCGGAGGATGAGCAGCACCCAGCCGCACCACCACCCGCGCACCTCCCGCGAGAAGGCACGCAGGTCGGCCACCGCGCGCACGCGATCGTAGGCGTCGTCGATCGCGCGACACAGGGCTTCGTGCTCCTCCACGAGCGCCTCCACCTCCTGTCGCCTCGGCCTCAACCCCGTCAGCCCCCAATTCCTATTTCAACACACTTGGCCCCACACCGCACACGCTTCACCGCACACGCACACACGGTGGAGGGGCACGCACGGACGCAAATTGGGGCCAGTGGGCGAGGAAGAGGCGTGTGCGCCGGCGGCCCAGGTAGCGGATGGACTCGCCGAGGCGCCGTTCGTCGGGGAGGACGGGCGAGAGCACGAGGGGCGCCGGGGACGAAGGCACCAGGGGCGCCGTCCACTGCAGCCACACGTGGAGCGGGTTCATCGCCTTCGCCCGACACAGCCTTGCATACATGAAAACAAATAGCGCTGTGTGGGCGAAAGGAAAAGCGTGCGTCGTGCGTCGTGCGTCGAGTGTCGTGCGTCGTACGTCGTGTGCGCGTGTGCGTCTTGTGGCGTGTGTCGTGTGGAAGGCAGGTGCGTACCGAGCATCGACAAAGAGGTAGCCGGCGCGTAAGAACGGATTGGCGGTTTTCACCTCCTCCCGAGCCTGCGCCGGGGTCAGGTCCGTGAACTCGCGGGCGCTGTGCCACCCCCGCTCGGCCTGGCGGTGTCGACATGGAAGATGAAATGAGGGAAGAATAAGAGTGAGAGTGAGAGAGAGGCATGGCACGCACGGCGACGGCGGGGGGTTCGAGCTCGCGCAGGGAGGTCATGTCCCGCACGCCCGTCAGCAGGAGGTCGTCGGCCATAGGGCGCGTGATGAACCGGAGCCGTCGCAGCGTCATCACGAACGTATACGTGTACACCGTCCTGCACGCGCTGTTGCGTACGGTCGTGGTGTCGCCGTCGTCAGCTGGCGGCAGGGAGTAGCCCAGCGCCCGCCACAGGTGCCAGAAGGCGTCCTGCAGGGGCTCCTCCAGCCCTGGAAACGCCTCGCCCGACGCATCGGCGTCCCCTGCAAGCAATAAGGCAGACGAGCACGGATTGCTGTCAGACGAAGCACCAGAGGTCCGGACACTGCACACACGTGTGATACCGGGGCTGGAGACCCGCCATTGGCCGGCGTAGTAAAACAGAGACAGGGCCACCCCGTCCACGTACTCGAAAACGCGCACCGAGTCCTGATACGAGAATGAGAGAGAGAACAACGGCGGACGTGAGCGGCGACGTGTACAGATCACCATCACAGGAGAGAGAGAGAGAGAGAGAGGTTAACACTATATCTAAGTACCCACTCCAAGAAGGCGGAGGAGCGCTCGTGCAGGTGGGGCAGCTGAGCGGGGGGCCAGCACACCACCTCCCAGTTCCGGCTCGCGTCCAATCTGTGTTGGGCCGCGCGAAAGAATCTTGAGATTGACGATTGTTTCACGGTTTGGGGGATGAGGCGGCAGTACATGAGGCCCCCGTGGCATTCCGCTGTTGAAGCGTCTTCGGGGTCAGCCTGCGGGAGAAGGAGGTCGTATCAGGGCCTTTACGTCTGGATGAATATAAAAGGAGCCCTCAAGAGGCACGCGTACGAGGTGGTCGGGGGTCAGATGCACCAACTGCCCGGGCAGTTCCTCCATTCGCCAACTCAGGACTCCGTGCTCCTCCCGCTGCTCATCCGCCAACACACACACACACAACACACACACACACACACACACACACAGAGAGAGAGAGAGAGAGCAACGAACGTCAGTATGCAGTGAGTGAAGCGCCGGCGCTGCTGAGTAACTGGCCGAGTATCTGCGTAAATACTTACCAACTGGTCGAGGGACTTGCCTGCCCGCAATTGCGCCACCGCACGCGGCACCTGCACAGTATCAACGCAAAGGGGAGGGGGGGCATTGCGTGAGGAGGCAGTCAAAAGCTCGAGCGTGGCCAGCCATGGTTGATTTGGGTCGGGCGCCCATTGGATGCGTACCGGCCCACACGTGCTATCCACGATCGGCGGCGTGGCCGGTGAGGAGGAGGAGGAGGCCGTGAATGCAGCGGTTACGCCCTGGCCGCGCTTGCCCACCCGTCGGCGGAGGTTCCATTGGGCCGTCCTGCACACCACGGGGCAAATTGCAGCGCTGAGGTGAGCGTGCGCTCGAAGGGTGCTTGTGGGGGAATACAGAGAGGAGGCGGCACCTGAAGAGCTCGCATCGAGAGTGGATGGGGTGGATGAGGGAGGAGATGAGGCTGGTCAGGCGCTCCTGGAGCCCGTCGTGGAGGCCGATCCAATAGGGCCAGTCCACGCCATCGGCACTGCTGGCCATTATGCGCTCAAAGTGCGCGTTGGCCGCCCCGTAGTCCCCGATCGTACCCTGCGCCGCGCCGCGCCGCGCCGTCCTGGTCAGCCTGGCCTGGCCAGCCTTGGCGGATTGCCTCTTCACGCGTGAATGGGCCGTGGGGGTGGGTGGGTACGGTGTGGAGGATTTGGAGGGCGAAGAGGAGGTAGCGGAGCGAGTGGACGATGTCCTTGCGCGGGTCGTCGCCTGCCTTGGCCTGCTTGTCCTTGGCGATGTTGATGCGGCGGCGCGCCTCCCACGACACCCGCCGGTACAGGACGTCGGGGTCCACAACCGCCGCGGCCCGCTTCATCGTCTCTTCGTCTTCTCTCCACCGCTGCACCGGTGCCGTGCGTGAGGCCGAGGCCAGCCACCAGGGGCAACTATCATGAATGCGAGGAATGCGCTTACGCACGTGCTGAGGCGGGAGGAATGCACATTCCAGGGCGTCGTGCCGATGCTCCCACATCTGGCCACACACCACCACACACCACCACACACCACAAAACTCTTCGATGATGAGCACGCGACGCTCGATCACGGTGAAGTGGAGGCGCAGGCGGGAGCCGGTACGGCCGTGATCCACTGGGCCAGGGTGTAGAACGACGCGTTGTAGTGCCCATCGTCGAACCACCCGAGAACCCCACACGTAGGCCCCGACTACCGCTGCGGGCGATGCCAGGACCGACGGCCGGCGGCCAACCCATAGTGTCGACCCCTCCTGGTCCGCGGCCTGCAGTGCCGCCAGCAGACCCGCCCACGAGTGCTCCATTGTGTGGGTTGGAGCTTTATAAAAATGGCATTTTTCCTTCTTTTTCTTTTATAAAAGTAATCATTAAGGAGGAGGGCCACGTAGGCAACTCAGCAGCACCACACAAGAGCGGACAAGATGATGGACACGACGTGGGTGTTCTACCTTCTGGAAGCCCTTCTGCTAGCGTACGTGCTCAAGGTGTGCTACAACTTCCGCAGCGCGGGCATGCACATGACGCGACCGGGCGACGCGGCAGAGCGGACAGAAGAGGAGGATTCGCTTCTCGATGACTCGCAATCCGAGTCCGAAGATGACAGCAATTTAGAGAAGGAGCAATAACGGAGCATGCAAGCATTCACCCCCCGGCGGATCAACGTGCAAGAATGATTAGTGAAAAAGATCTTTGTACAGCTATTTACAGCAGTTGGGTGTCTGCTCAAGTCAGGCGGTGAGAAGGTAGGACGAGTCGAGGAAGCGCGAGAGGTCGAACTCGTCGTCTTCGCAGAGGGTGGCATCGTGGCCCACCATCGCCTCGAGGTCGAACCCGCCGTCTCCCGAGCCCAGCAGGACCGACTCGAGGAACGCCAAGCAGTCCTCTGCCTGGTCCTCCGACGCCATCACGGCCGACGACGATGGCTGCTCCTCATACGTCAAAGCCTGTATCACGTCTTGCAGGCACCGGTCGGTCTCGCAAGTGAGCGGCTCGGACGGCAAGTGCCGCGGCACCGGCAGGTGAACGGGGTCGGCCCAGATGGAGGAAGAGGACTCGGCGAAGGAGAGCCACGTCGTCGTTGGAGCGGTGGTTGTTGCAGCTGCCGGAAGAGAAGACGACGGAGGGGAGCAGACCCGTTCACTCGCGACCAAGCCACCATCGTGGTACTCTCGAGGTGAAGTAGAGCCCACGCTCGGGCACTGGTCGGCTTCCGGCCTGGCCGGAGCGTGGTTGCTGTTGATGGGCGCCGTGGCGATGACCTCGGACGGGCGTGGTCGCTTCTGGGACCTCTCCAGGTTGGCGCTGGCGGCGCGCTGTTCGAGACTCCGCTTCTTGAGCATGTAGTCGAGGTTGATGAGCTTGTTGGAGATCCGCTTCCGCTTCTTCTTGAGCTTGACCTCGTCCTCGTCTCTTCGGCGTCGCGTATTCGGCGACATCGTCAGCATGTTCTCGGAGGGCAGCTCGGCGGCGGACGAAGCTCGAGGCCGGGCTGGCTGCACCAATGGAGTAGACGAGGTTGCCTGATCAGCTGAAGGGCTTCGCGGCCGAGGAGCGGAGGAGAAGAGGAGAGCGCGCTGCTCGCGAAGGAGCTGGGCGAGGGTGAGCTCGAGGGTGGTACGGAGCACCTTCTCACTCTCTATCTTCTGCCGGATGAGTTGCACCCTGGCCTCCCCTCGGGCTCGCTGGGTGCAGGGCTGAAGGTCGAGCTTGTAGGGCTGCATGGCGCTCCTTGTGTTGGGTGTCGGCGACTGGATTGTAGTGGTGTGGGTGTAGTGGTGTAAGTAACGCAACGAAACTCTTGCTTTTATACTTTGCCCACTGGTGTTACATGGGTTGGCACTCGCAACAGGTGCCCAGTGAGGATAGAGCTGAGCACCTTACTGGGCCATCAGTGCACGGTTTTCAGGTTCTCCCAGCCTGGTTACCCAGTAACTCGCCGCAGCGCGGACTTGGCGTGCCAGTCGGGTAGGCTCTGGGCGGATCCGACGGGAAGTCGTAAAAGGGAGATCCTTCGTTCATCCACAGTGGCCCACAACCCGAGCGACGAACACTGGCATTCGCTGCTTTTTGGCTCCGTGGGTGATCACCCTATCTCCACTTTTTCCAAAGCAAAGATACGAGCCGATTGCCGAAGATCGAACTATCCCCTTCCTGATGGACCCAACCCAGACCATCTTGAGCGAAGCGGCGGTGTCGGCTCACCTTTTCTGCGGTAAGCCACTTTATGTCGACCTCTCGAGCGTTTCTTCACCGCCAAGGAAATTTCAAGCGGCACAGAGACGATAAGAAGATGCAGCGAGCAAGATGCTTTCACCCTTCTGCTAGTGCCGCCAAGGTGTGGCCTCGTTCGCTTCGGCGAGTGTCCGCCGATGCTGCGTTGATCGACCCCGGTCACGGCTGCAGCCCCGCCACGCAGCAATCTTGCAATCTTCCGCATCTTCAGCGTCTCTTTGCGACTTCGCCCCAAGTGGAGCCACACGCTCCAGTCGCCGAGGCGACCGTAGTCACTCGGGCCGACGAGGGTGACCCATTGCCGGCGAACGCTCGGCACGTCGAAGCCAAGTCCCCCGCGCTCGAGGGGGAGCTCACGACCGACACTCCCCGCCAGCCCAAGTCCGCGTTCTTCAGTACGTGCGCTCTCCAGGATATGGCCCGCGGCATCCATGTACCGAGCACGCTCTCATCATGGGCGACCTTGGTGCTGTGCAGGTGCAGGACTGGCGGACCTGGCCAAAGAAATGGAGACCCTGATTGGGGACATAAAGAAGGCGGCCAAGTACGCCCTCTGGTTCGGCGATCGCTCCAACAGTGCGTCCTACCTGCGCAATGCGCGCTCGCTGCCCGATGACGAGCACAAGGTAGTGCGCTCTTGTGATGCTTGAGCCGCGGCGTGCGTTGATGTGTTGCTGTACATACGCACCCTAATCCGTGTGGATGTATCCTTGGTTTCTTGGCTGGGTTGAACAGCCGGTGTTTAGGCGCACATTCCTGAATGCAGCGGTAGAGTTCTTGCCCATCACCCGCCGCACACCACCATCGGTTCGCGAGAGGGAAGCCAACGCCATGCGAGCCATGCGGGTACACTCGTCCTCAGCCTTTTCGTTTTTCCGCCCACCACGCCAACCACCACGCCACCACTACTAGGCCAGGGAAGATGTGAACAACTACAAGAAGCCCATGGAAGAGCGCCTGGAGGACATTCAACGACCAAAATCCCTGGCCGAGTGGTACGGTCCAGCCCTTGATATGTGGGTCCTGTGATACCAAGCTCATATGATCCTTGTGAACCAAGGGGAGGATTTGTAGAAGCACGCATCAGGGAAGACATGGACAACTTCCAGGGTTCATCCGTCAACCTGGTACGTAGGGATCCAGTCTCGTTGATCCCCTTCACCACTAGATTATGAACGGCGTTGATGACGCGCAACACGTTCAGATGGAGCTGTGCAATCAACCAGAGTACAACAATCCGTACCTGGATAGCACCACACGCATCATGTACCGCATCATGAAGAAGAACGATTGCCTGCCCTATTGGTATGTACTGCACTACACACATGATTGTTTTGCTCACTGACTGAATGTGCTCGTGGTTGATCCAGGTTGCAGCTGGATAAGGACATCAAGCACGAGCTGAATGAGCTGCGGCGCGAGCTGGCCGACTTGAAGCAGCAGTGGAAGCACGAGTCGATGGTGGCGGGGAGGGACACCAGCCTGCTCGGCTCAGGCCTCAGGTTTGAGGACAGCCGCACCTGGAAGAATGACGCCACGCAGGCACGGCTGGCAAAGAAGGTGAAGAAGCTCAACGGCCAAATCCTCAACTTCAACCTTGCGGCGCCCCACATGAACTTCCAGAAGTTCTTCGTCGACCTCCACCAAGAGGTCGCCGCACTCGAGTAGGTAACAAAAAGCAAAAACAATAAGAATTAAAAAATGCCACGGAAAGGAATGTGTCGACAGAATTCCAGGAATTTTTCACGAAACAAAAAGAAGAGGAAATTCAATTCTGACACAAGATCACAGCACTGGCAAGGTAAGGGTAGATTAGCGAGAGCCACAAGCAAAGACGACATGGAGACCAATACTGGTGCGTGCACGCTCCACGCTGATGTTAAAGATGCGAGAGATTTCTCAGATCAATGGGTTCAACTCGCAGGACAACCGCTTCTGTTCTACCAGCTGCTGGGTTTGAAGGGCAGTGAGCACCCGGCAGTGGGCCTAGTCGTCGAGGAACAGCAGTTGCGCACGGCCCGCGAAACCCTTGCCGTGACCATGCGTCAGACCGCCAAAGTCCTCCACTACCATCAGGCATCTTTCCCCTTTGCTTTGCGTTCGCCCTTGTGTGCGTGTCGTGCGTGTCGTGTCGTGTCGTGCGGCACCTGAGGTCTCATAGAACGCGGGGAATCGTGTGCACGGTGCTTAGGCGAAAGCTGATCTGCTGGAGAAGTACCGGGCCAAGCAACAGGAAGCGGCCGAGGTCGAGGCCAAGCTCCTGCGCATGCTCCATGTTAGCGTCGACGCAGAGCCGGGTTTCGGCGATGGCTCTGACGATGTCTTTGACGATGGTGATGACGCCTACGACGACCGTCATCAGCACCAGGCGGACTATGCGATCGACAGCCCAGCCGGGCGAGTGCTGGTGGACAAGCGGGCGGAGAAGCGGTTGCGTGACAAACTCGCCCGGCACAATAAGAACCTGGCCGATCTGCGGCGCAAGCTGGTGGAGGAGGACAAGCGCGAGCGGGCGCGTCGCCGCAAGGTGCGCGCCAAGCGTGGCGACGCCCTAGCCCAGGAAGAGCTTTACATGGAGGACTGGGAGACCATCTTGACGCGTAACGGCGCGGACGACGCCGAGCACTATCTGGCCAGGTTGTTTTTTTTTTGTTGCTGTTCTGGCGGTGGTGGTGGCTGTGGTGGTGTGCTGGTGCTGATGATTCGGGACTACAGTGTGCACGAGCGGCGGTTGGAGCACGAGTTTCTGCTGCAGGCCGTGTCCATCCGCATGGAGGAGCTGTCCCATCGCGAGGAGCAGGTGGTGGAAAAGCTCACCCACGCCCTCAAGCTGCAGTATAGGAAGATCGCCCTGGTACCGACCACCATCTTGCGGCCCTTGGTTCCTTTTCTTCGTCCATGCCCTCAATCTGACGCGCGTCCGCTTAGCGCTACCACCCGGACAGGAGCGACAGCGAGTCGTCGACAGAGATGTTCCAACTCTTGTCAAAGGTGCAGAATTGACGCTTTGTCCCTGCGCGACGATGTATAAACTCTTCCCCTCGTTCGTAGGCCTACGCCGTGGTCGGCGACACCCAGAAGAGACGGGTTTACAACGACATGGGGAACCACACGCTCTACCTGTGCGTGCACGAGCAAGACAAGGACGAGCTGAGTACTTGACCACTGCGTATCATGACGACACCCTCGTAACGGGTCGCTGGTGAGCTGACTCGCTCGCTCTCTCAAATGCAGGAATGGCGGACATCAGAGACGCGAAGAAGGCAAAGAAGAACGGCCAGCACGACGTGCTCCGTATCACCAGCGGAGCGCCGGCGAAGATGCGCTGCCCGACCGTCAAGCTCATCCGCTCGCGCATTCACGGTGCGCTGCTGCCCGCACTCAAAGCCCATGCCATGGCGAACTGACACCAGGCGCTCGCAGTGTCATGGACCCCGCTCGATAGTAGTGCAAATTTCAGGTACTCCGTGGGCATGGAGACCGACGCGGTGATGAACGCCGAGCCCACCATTGTCTACGAGGGAACTGGTGCGTTCGTGATTGCCGTGTGCTGTGTGCTATTTAGTGAGATCACCGAGTCACAATAACGTCGTGGGGCGCTGCAGATTGCCATTGCGTGGTTGCGATGGAGCTTGCCGAGGGCGACTACCAGTTTCGCGTGCGCGCCGCCAACTCGCTCGGCGCGGGCGAGTGGAGCGAATCCGTGTTCGCGTCCATCCTCGAGGGCGGCGGGATGGTGAATCCCTTCGGCCGCGCCGAGAAGATGCAGTGGCAGCAGGCCAGGCAGGAGGCCATCCGCGAGGAGAAGCGCAAGCGGCGCCGGCGGAAGGAGCAGAAGAGGAAGGACCGGCGGCTGCAGGAGGAGCAGCGGTCGGAGGCCGAGAAGCTGCTGCTGCAGGCCAAGCAGACGAGTCAGCAGATCATGCAGCTGATCAACCGGGAGAAGCTGCGTGATCTCGAGCGGCTGATCGACCGTCTGCTCAGCGAGGAACAGGGCGGGGACAGGGCGCAGCGACTGCAGATGGTGGTCAACTGGACCAACGCCCGGGGCGAAACGCCGTTCGTCGTCGCGGCCATGAAGGGCGTCACCGCCGCGGTCAAGCTCCTCCTAGACAAGTGTACGTCGCGCGCCCGCACTCACACGCTCCACCGGACACTCTCACCGTGTCATGTGTAGTGGGCCGGCACGTCAACCTGGACGACACGGACAACCACCACGGGCGTACGGCTCTCATCTGGGCCGCCGTCAATGGCGACGCCGACACCCTGCACGCGCTTACTACGCTCAACAAGCGCGTGGGCGGTACCCGCATGAACGTCAACTGGCAGGGTACGGCTGCTGTTTCCCGCCCCCGCCCAGTGTGAATTTTTATGTCCGATTGCAGCGCCACTGATGTCGCTTTTTTTTTGTGTGTCCGCACAGACTACGAGGGCCACACGGCGCTGCACTGGGCAGCGGAGCTGGGCCTATCGGATGCCGTATCGTGGTTGCTGCGCCAGCCGGATGTGGATGTCGACATTGAAGCCTACGACAACGCCCACACGCCGCTGCACGCCGCCGCGTCGCACGGCCACCTGCTCATCGTCCAGATGCTTTACCAAAAGGCCGACAAGTCGAGGTATGTCAGCTATGGCAGTCAAGCCGACGACGGTGCGGTGCTTTCGCCCGCGTTCCTCGCCTTGATGAACGAACACTACGACGTCGCCATGTGGCTGGTCCGGGCCGAGGAGAAGCGGCTCGGCAAGGAGGCAGATCCGCAGGTGGCGGTGCGCCAGCTCAAGGAGTCGCTCCTGCACCTGGCCGCCATGCTGGACAGTGTCGACATGCTGCGCCTGCTCATCGAAGGCGCTCACGGTGCGAACGTCGACGCGCGCGACAGCGAGGGCAACACGGCGCTGCACTTGGCCTACCAGGTGGGCAACGACGACGTGGTGGCCTATCTGCGAGACCTGGCCGGGTGCGACGCACAGGCGGTGAACCACCGAGGCCTCACCCCCGCCCAGCTGGCGCCCGGGCACGGCCACAACGAAAGCGAAGACGAGGAAGCCGAGCGGAGCGAAAGCGAAGACGGCGAAGCGGGAGAGGAAAGCGAAGACGAAGGCAAATGTGAAAGCGAAAGCGAAAGCGAAGACGTGGAGCAAGGCCTCTCCGAAGAAGCACCAGAGAACCGAGAGCAGGGGGTCCAGGGGGAGTGCTACCTGGAGAACCTCCCCCAGGAGATCATACTTCGGGTACCTCATCTAGCCTCACGCGGGTGCCGCACACGCATGACCGCACACGCGCGGTGTTGATGGCGGGCTTCTCGGCAGGTGTTGGGCTTCGCGTACGGGCGGGACGCCTGTGCGATGCGGCAGACCTCTAGTTTCTTCCAGACGCTGGCGGAGGACAACGTTCTGTGGCGCACCATCTTCCTGCGCACGTTCCCCTTCTGCTTCGAGGCGTCCCGCAGCCACACCAACTGGCGCTCGGCTTTCGCCAATCAAATTGGTATGTGCAAGAGGGTTTGGGCGCCCGCCTGTCCGTCCGTTAGTGCGTGTGCGTGTGTCGTGTGTCGCGTCATAGAGTGTCCAACATTCGATCCCAACCCGCCGTGGACGTGCAGCGATGAAGAAGAGATGCGCCATCTGCAGTCGGGTGGACCAACTGCGCGTGTGCTCGGGGTGCCGCCTGGTCCACTACTGCGGCCCCGAACACCAGGTACGCGCACCCGGTCGCCGTGGGTTTTGTGGGGCCGCAACGGTTTGACGAACGAATCTGTGCCTCCATCGCGCGCGATTCCTGCAGAATCTGCACTGGCGGGTGAGCCACCGTGGGTCGTGTGAGGGTCCCTTCCGCCTTCTCTCCGGCGTCAAGCGCCTCGTCGCCGAAGAACGGTCCAAGGTGCGCCTTCGCCCCAGTCACACCGGGCCGGTGTCACACTGGGCCTGACTTGGTTGGCATTTCAGGAACGCGTGCAGAAGGCGCTCAGCATCTTTGGGTTGGTTGAGCTCTCCCTCAAGAACGACGACGCCCCCACCGCCAACCAGGAGGAGTGAAGGAGCAGGAGGAACAGTGGTGTATTTATTTGTGAACGGTGCCTTCACGGTTGGGTTGGCGGGTAGAGCTCGTGGGCAAGATGAATTCGAGGTGGCGCGTGAGGCGCACGGCCCGGCCGTCGCACACGCGAAAGTCCTGCGGCACGAACCGCCACCCGTCCTCGTCGGCCTCCGCCGCTGGCACAGCCCGCGCCCGCTTGCGCTTCTGGTCTGGTCGCCGCGACTCATTCGAGGCCGGCAGGCGGGGCCGCTTCCTGTTGGCGGGCTTGGGTGGAGACGGTTGGTGCTCGGACAATGGTGAAGGAGAAGCGGAAGAAGAGGAGGTGGCGAGGTCAGGCACGCCGAGCAGTCCGGAGCCCAGGGCGGGCAGCTGGGCCTGGCCCCTCGCAGGCCTTTTGGGCCTGGGTTGCCGGGATGGGAGCAAGCGCTTGGATTCTTCGGTTGTTGCAGAAGATGGAGGCGAGGAGTTGAGCAGGAAGCTGATGGAGAGGCGGTAGTCGCCTCTAGAGGGAGCGGTTGAGGAAGTTGCCAGAGGCCTGGTTAAGGGTGCGTCGTGATGAAGGTCCAGGGCGGGGCGGTGAGGGCAGTAGTGGTGATGAAGAAGCATGGAAAACAGCACTGTGGCTGTGGGTGGGCCCAGTGAATGGAGTGGTTCGTTCTGTTGCATTGCTCGGACACATCGCGTCCAACCAATTGGTTGGTGGCAGGGGAGGTGAAGAAGAGGATCCCGTGCCAGGGGGTCGCTTTTTAGGGCAATGGTGCGAGGAGTTCTCCCCTTATTTTGCCCCCAATGGACAAAAGCTTCAACTTCTTCCTGACCAAATGGACGCCCGGGCGCGACCTGCTCCACCAGGTGGTTCACAATCCGGCACGCATACCATAACGACTTGTGCTCCACCGAACTTGCCGCCGCGGGTTACGTAACGCGTAGCACTCCAGAAGTCATCGTGATCGACAGGCCCCACGAGATCCCTCAGGCACTCGTTGGATAAATCGCTGATTTTAACTCCAGAAGTACCAGAATGCTGCTATCTGGTTGGCGCGTTGGATCAAAGCGGGAGACAACGAGTGCGTGAGGGATCTCGTGGGGCCTGTCGATCACGATGACTGTTATACAACGCAATGGCACCAGGGACAGATCCAACGTGTTAGTGCTAGCAGGCGCTGTTGGCGGGAGACGGTTGACGAATTGGGCTCTTGGGCAAGATGAATCCAATCCAATGCGAGGTGGCGCGTGAGGCGCACGGCCCGGCCGTCGCACACGCGAAAGTTGTTCGACACGAACCGCCACCCGTCCGCGTCACCACTACCACCTGCCACCGCCAGCCGTGGCATGGCCCGCTCTCGCGACCCTTTGCGACCCTTCGCGGCCGGCCTGGGCCGCTTCTTGGTGGCCTAGGGTGCAGGTGGTTGGTGGTGGGACGAAGCGGAAGAAGAAGGTGGCGACGAGGTGGCAAACGTGGCGAGGTGGGACAGGTCGCGTCCCAGGGCGGGAAGCTGGCGCCTGGCTTTCCTTCTGGGCACCGGAGAACCGACTTTCCAGGGAGACAAGCCGGTGGCTGAATGGGAAGAATTTTTTCACTTTTCTTTTATCACCGAGGAGCACCTATACGCTAGGTTTATGATCACCACTCTCCCACTCTCCCACTCTCACGGGAAACGCCCAGGTTCGTCTTTAAGGCTACTTCCTTGACGGAGCTCCATTTGGATCACAACAAGCTTACTACCGTGCCGCAGAAGTTCACCAAGGCAAGGCCCTCTCCCAGTAGCGTCATTGGTGAGGAGTTGATGGAAAGGCGGGCATCGGCGCGTTGGGCGTGCGCGCACTCGTGATGCATCTGGGGCAGCATGGGCACAGACACTGTTCTGGGCTAGACCCTCGCTGCCTGTGTTGTTCTCTTTGGCTCCGTCATTGGTGGGAGATGTAGCAGACGTGCGGCAAGTTTCGGTGGAGCACAAGTTGTTATGGTATGCGTGCCGGATTGACTTCTATCACACGCACAGCGCTCATATGGTAGTGAGTGTGGGAACCACGTAACAAATAACGCGACAGACAGCGCGGTTGACAGGCCCGCCGGGCATCTACTTGAGACCCCATTGGGCTATTGTTTACCCAACACACCGCGATCGCGGGTTGGAGAGCCCTATGAGCACACCAACGGTGTTGTCGAGTAACGGCGCGCAACCAGGGGCACATCAGAAGAGGAAGAAACGCTGGGCCAGGGGCAGCTTGGACGCCGGATCGCAGGCGAGGATCTCGCCATTGACCTGCACCTCGTACGTCTCGGCATCGATCTTCACCTGCATACACACCAAAAGGTAAGTAAGTTGTCGGCGTCAGGCCCCAGCTGGTGGTGGTGGCCCAGGGGCAGACCAACCTGGGGCAGGGTGCCGTTGAGCTTCATGTGGGCCTTGGTCAGATTGCGGCAGCCCTTGACGGCCTCCACCCGCTTGGCGAGCTCGTACTTGTTCACCTCCCCCTGTGTGGCACACCACCACAACCACAATCTCGGGTGAATACGAGTGCGTGTCTGTGTGCGTGGTGCGTGCGCGTGCAGCGCGTGCAGCGTGCAGGAGGTGCGTGCGTTACGGGGCTGACGTACGCTTTCGACCGCGAGTTGCGATACAAAGGCGATGGAGCACTTGGCCGCCGCCTTGCCGAGGGCCGCGAACATGGGCCTGCCACATCATCGTCGTCGTCATCATTATGGGAGGATCGCAGAGCGTGGGGTGGAGGTGGCCGGCCGGCCAGGCCGAAAGTACCGCATGATGACCGGTTCGGGCGTGGGAATCGATGCGTTGGGATCGCCCATCTGCGCGTAGGCGATCACTCCGCCCTTCACCACAATCTCCGGCTTGCTGCCGAAGAAGGCCGGCTTCCTGTATTGCGTACGTAATCCATTGATATATTGGGTCAGGCCCTAGGGTTAGGACTGACGAACACGTCATCGTCGCCGCCGTCGTCGTGGCGGGGGGCGGGAGGGCGCGAGTACCAGAGCACGAGGTCGGCGAATTTGCCGGTCTCGACGGAGCCGATGAGGTGGGCCAGCCCGTGCGTGATGGCCGGGTTGATGGTGTACTTGGCGATGTAGCGCCGCACCCGGAAGTTGTCGTTCTCCTGCTGCTGCTGCTGTTCTTTCTTCGCCTTTCCTGCGATCGACTTCACGTCGTCCGTGTCGTCCGGGACGAGGTGGCCGCGCTGCAGCTTCATCTTGGCCGCCGTTTGCCACGTGCGCGTGATGACCTGGTGGTGCGCGTCACCCCCACCGTTTAGGGTCGGGGTCATGGAAACCAGGCACCAACGAATCCAACGAGTAGAGGCAGTACCTCGCCCACGCGGCCCATGGCCTGCGAGTCGGAGGAGATCATGCTGATCGCGCCGATGTCGTGCAGGATGTCCTCCGCGGCAATCGTCTCGGCTACGATTGTGGCGCGTGCGGTGCGTATGTGCGTGCGTGTGCGGTGGTGCGTGTGCGGATTAGGGTACGCTTGCAGGAGGCGGGCGAGCGGGTGGCCGTACCTCGAATGCGGCTTTCCGCAAAGGCGATGTCTTCATTGATCGTCTTGTCCAAGTGGTGGCACACCATCAACATGTCCTGCGCAACACATTATTAATTATTATTAATGCCAATAAAATAAAAGAAATAAAATGAGATATATTGGTTATATTAATATATTAATATAACTAAAAAAAGGCCGTCGTACTAGATGTTCGTCGAGGGTGTTCACTGTGAAGGGGCGCGTAGGATTGGTGGACGAGGGTAGTACGTTGGGGTCTGTCGATACCCGGCCGCATCAGTGTGTTGTGCGCTGTGTGCGGTGCAGCGTGTGTATCGTGCGCGTGTGGGTATTGTACGTACGACCAACGACGGAAAGGATGTCTGGGGCGTGCCCGCCGCCTGCGCCTTCGGTGTGATAGGTGTGAATGCACCGGCCCTCGAAGGCCTCCACCGTTTGCTCCACGCACGACGACTCGTTCAGCGTGTCCGTGTGGATCGTCACCTGTTGTCCTCGCCCCCCGGGGGGTTGAGTGGGTTGAGGAATGCCATCATGGTCATCACTCACGGCGAGTTGGAGATCCAGGGCACGCAGTACCTGGATGTCGTAGCGCTCGGCGATGGAGAGACAGGTGCGGATGGCCGAGGGCGTGGTGCCCCAGTCCTCGTGGAGCTTCAGACCCACGGCGCCGGCCGTCACTTGCTCGTGCAATCCTAACGATGACCACCAAGGGCAGATACCCGACTGTCGATCAGATACTACGGGTCCAAGAAGAAGTGGGAAAAGAAGGGAGTGGGCGCACCTTCGGGCTTCGACGAGTTGCCCTTGCCGGTGAAGGCAAAGTTCATGGGCAGGTTGTCCGTGGCCTGGAGCATCATGCGGAAGTGGGTCGGCGAGGGCGTACACGTCGTTGCTGTCCCGAGCACCATCAATGCACACGTACGCAGTCAGAGGCTAGAGGGTGGCGTGCGTGCGGCACATGAAAGACTGGGTACCGTTGGTCCCCGTGGAGGGTCCGGTGCCGCCGCCAAGCATCGTAGTGATGCCGCTCGCCAGCGCCTCGTGTACTCTGGGGGAGGGGGAGAGAGATAAGGGTCGCGTGAGTGCGAGTGCGACAGGGTCGACCGGCTGGTACCTTGCCTGCTGATGACGTCAGCAGTTGGTGCTGGTGTCCGTGAATTTGTGTGTGGTGCGCCGTTTTGTTTGTTGGACAAGATTAAGGTGGTAGCTGACGGGAGAGTGTGCGGAACAGTACTGTTGTGGGCAGATGTAGTGGATGTGCGTGTCTATACCGCCGGCCGTCACGATCAACCCCTCGCATGCTGGAGGAAAGGTGAGTTCCAACACACAACACACACAACACACACAACACACACAACACACACAACACACACAACACACACAACACACACAACACACACAACACACACAACACACACAACACACACAACACACACAACACACACAACACACACGCACATACACACACAATAAAATAAAACGTCAGGTCCGCACCGATCACATCAGTTGTCACGCCCACCACCATTTGCACTCCTTCCATCACTATTGTACATCCCCGCACGACACGACACACGACATGACGAACTTTGGTTAGACTTGATGCAGCATTGGGGGGGAGAGCGACACTACGAACCATCAGGATTTCCCGCCTTCCCGATTCCTGCGATGAGACCGTTCTTGATGCCAATGTCGGCCTTGTAGACGCCCGTGTAGTCCACGATCAACTGCGACAGCGGCAACGCCAATGGGGTGAGCTCTAGTGGTGGGCCCGGGCTGAGCCTTGATGGGCGGTGGGAGGAAGCGTACGGCATTGGTGAGCACGCAATCGAGCGCATCGGCGGCGGCGACGCCAGAGGCCTGGCCCATGCCGTCGCGCAGCACCTTGCCGCCGCCAAACTTGCACTCGTCGCCGTAGATCGCAAAGTCGTGTTCGACCTCGACCACGAGGCCCGTGTCGCCCAGCCGCACGAGATCGCCGGTGGTGGGTCCGAAGATGCTGGCGTAGTGCGATCGCGTCATCGTGGCCACAGGGCCGGGCCGCCGCTTCTTCTGCTGTTTGTGAGCGAACTTGTGGCGCTCGAGGCTGTGCAGGAGCGCGGGCGCGTTGTCGGCCTGCACAGGACCCGGCGCGAGGTCGTTGCCGCCCGACACCACGCGGCGGCCCGCAATGTCCACCAGCGGAACCGACTTGGTCTCACCCGGCTCAAACCTGTTAACTACCATCAGCGACCTTGCGAGCGGCAGTGTGTGGTGTGCGGTGGTGTGCGGTGGTGTGTGCGATGAACACACCGAACTGCGGTGCCGGCGGGAATGTTGAGTCGCTTGCCGTAGGCGAGGATGCGGTCGAACTGGAGATAGGGGTTGACCTCGCTGAAGTGGTAGTGGCTGCCCACCTGGATGGGCCGGTCGCACAGGCTCGTGACCTTGACCAGAGCCACCTCGCGCCCCGGGTTGAGCACGATCTCGTCCCCGCCGCCGGCCAGCACCTGCCCGATGCCCTCGCTCCGCCCCACCTCCACCCCGGCCACCACTCGCTCCGCCGCTTCCAATTCTTCGTCGCCACAGTCGCCGCCCGGCGCCACCGGGTCGCTGCGCTGGGCCGGGCTGACCGACAATGGCTGGGAAGCGGCAGAGGTGGTAGAGGTGGTGGTGGTGGAGGGGACGGGCAGGAAGCTGCCGTAGAGGGCGAGGGCCAGGTCGCCGTCCATGGCGGCGATGGGCGCGTGCACGGTGACCAACTTGGTGCCGTCGGGGAAGGTGCCCTCCACTTGCACCTCGTCGATCAGCTCCGCCACACCCTCCATCACCTGCGCACACATGCACGACACGACACGACACGCGACCGCACACGCACACGCACGCACGGTTGGCCACGAAGATGAAAGAAAAAGAAAGAGTTGCAGAAGAAGGAGGAGAGAGGAACCTGGTTGCGGCCGAGCAGGCTACGGCCCAGGTCCATGAGCTGGGCGACGGAGCGGCCGTCGCGGATGAATTCCAAGATTTGGGCGGCGATGAGGGCCACCGCCTCCGGATGGTTGAGCCGCAGTCCGCGCGCGAGTCGCTTCTGCGCGAGGAAGCCGGCGTAGTGCAGCTGCAGCTTCTCCTGCTCTCTCGGGTTCAGCCTCATCTTTTGCTTTCGTTGACAACGTCAAAAAATCCAAATCCTTCGAGGTCTGGTGTTCGATTTTCTTCTACACTCCTTCTTGCCGCAATCCACGAAGAAGCGGGCGAACAGGTTGTCCGGCCGGCCCACCACAGCAGAAGAACGAAGAAAGCAGAACGAGAGTAAGAACAATAATAAGGCCAAATTAAATTGGTAATAAAAAAATAAAAAATTTATAATTCTATTTATTTCTTAACCGGAAGAGAGCAGGGACACGCACGACCGACAAACATAAGATGGACCACGAACACCACCACCACCATGGCGAACACCCGCATGACCATGAGCATCCTCATGACCATGATCACCACCACCACCACGAGCATGGGCATAATCACCACGACCACCCGCACGGCCACCATCACCACCACGGCGAGCACGGCCACACGCACGAGAAGATGGACCACCCCGGCAGCTTCAAGGCGCGTGACCAGCCCCTTTTCCACAAGAGGAACTGGCAAGAGCGATCATTCACTGTTGGTACAATTCCGCAGACTCATCTCTCCTAAGATCGCTCTCATTTTCAACGATTACCAGTGAGCCATCTTCACTCTTACCTCTTTTTTTTTTTTTTTTTAATCTTCATTTGTTTAATTTAATTTTTTTAAAATTTACTTTGATATGTTGCGCGCAGGCATCGGCGGTCCGGTCGGGTCTGGCAAGACGGCCCTCATGCTGGCGCTGTGCCAGAAGCTGAGGGACAACTACAACATCGCGGCGGTGACCAATGATATCTTCACCAAGGAGGACGGCGAGTTCCTGGTCAAGAACAAGGCCCTCGACCCGGAGCGGATCGTGGCCATCGAGACCGGTACATTTCCCGAAGTCCGCTGCGCTCTTTCCGACTCCATTTCCAGACCAAAGAGAGTGTCCTGACATACGCGCGCACACGCACACACTTCACAGGTGGCTGCCCGCACGCGGCCATCCGTGAGGACATTTCGGCCAACCTACTGGCACTGGAGGAGCTCTCGCACAAGTTCAAGACGCAGATGCTGCTGATTGAGTCCGGCGGCGACAACCTGGCGGCGAACTATTCGCGCGAGCTGGCGGACTACATCATCTACGTGATCGACGTGGCTGGCGGCGACAAGATTCCTCGCAAGGGCGGTCCTGGCATCACGCAGTCGGATCTGCTCGTCATCAACAAGACCGATCTCGCCCCCGCCGTGGGCGCCGATCTCGGGGTACGCCTTTGCTCCTTCACCGCTTGGGATATTGCACACTGACACACGATCGTCACTCAAGGTCATGGAACACGACGCCAAGAAGATCAGGGAGGACGGACCCACCATCTTCGCGCAGGCCAAGCACGGCGTGGGCGTCGACGAAATCGTCCAGCTCATCGTCCAGTCGTGGCAGGAAGCCACCAGCCACTAGTGGCACTGGCTCGTGCTATCTATCGGCCGGATTCGTTGCCGCGGCCTGACCGGAAATTTCATGGCTTCTGTGATTCCTCAATATCAGGCCAAACGAATGAAATTTCGACAGCATATACATGGTCTTTATGGGGTAGGCCTGCTTTGGCGGGCTGGGCCGACGGAAAATGGCGTGGGAAACCCGTGCGTTGGGCTGTGGGGTGAGTACAGGCGCGCATAGAGGGTGTAGCGAAAGAGAAGAGAGAACACGCTCAGGGAGACAAGGTGCGTTGCCTCAAGAGCCAAAAGCTTCTTCTTTGCCCAAAGCAACAACCACAACTACTGCGCAGTATCGGCCTGCCACTCTTATCACGTGCAGCAGCGGTTTCTGTAACAACCTCAGCGTCGGCTCGGCTTCATCTTCAACCGCTTCGTCGAGTCAAATCGAAAGCATCAATGGCAGGATCGGCGTACGGCAAGGGTCGCGAGGTATGGACATGCTTTGCTTCACAGACCTCAGCACTTCACCACCGGTGCAGCAATTTCATTTCTAATGTTGCTTGCGCTACGTCTGCAGTATTGGGACAAGCGGTACAAGAAGGATGAAGAACAGTTCGATTGGTACCAGCGTTACGACACCCTCAAGCACATCCTTGAAGAGGTGACGCCTAAATCGATGGATCGCATCCTTATGGTGGGTTGCGGCAACTCGAGTACGTTGCTGCCATCTGATGCTAATGAGAGAGTTAAATGCTTAATTCTGATTGAAATTGTTGGACGCAACTTAGGGATGTCTGAGCACATGGTTGAGGACGGCTATGCCGCGACGAGCATCACCAACGTGGACATCTCGCCGGTCGTGATTGATCAGATGCGAAAGAAACATCCTGAGATGGACTGTACGTCTCCTACTCTTGTCGTGCCACAGCTGTGCAGGGCTTGTGAGTCTTACTGTGTCGCACGACTCTGCATAGGGCGAGTTGCCGATGCCACTCGCATGCCCGAGTTCGGAGACCACACCTTTGACGCGGCCATCGACAAGGGCACTATGGACGCCATCTTGGTACGTCAGCGATGTGCGTAGCACTCTCATGAGAGGACGATGGCTTACACCAGCGTCTCTTCCCTGCAACGAATAGTGTGGCGAAGGCAGCGCAGAGAACACGGAAAAGATCCTCTCAGAGATGGCACGCATCATCAAGCCCGGCGGCGTGTTTCTGCTCATCACCTACGGCCAGCCCAAGACGCGCCTCCACTACTTGTGCAAGGAAAAGTTTGGCTGGGACGTCGAACAGCGCACCGTTGGTACTGGACACCCCCACTTCTCCTTCAGCTCTCACACACCTGCTTCTCACCTCGTGTGTGTGCTGTCTTGGCTGCAGCCAAGCAAGCTCCTCCCGGTTCGGATGAGAAGGCCGACGTGCACTACATCTACATCTGCAGGAGGAAGAAGTGAGCAAGGCTCCTCTTCTTACCGCCCCCAACGTCGTCGTCCTGTCAGCCGATTCTTGTAACACTTCAAGTGCTGAAGCGAGGAACACTTCCTTACCGCTACTACTGTACATGTTCGACTGAAGGTCTGACGAGCTGCCGACGTCTCCTCTCTACTCCACTTGTTGTAACGCCTGTGCGCACTGTTTTGTATCACCTCGTGTGTGCTCATCCTTGTTTATAAAAACGTCCTCTTCGCTTTCGTTCTTTTTCGCGCCAAGAGCCCAGGAAAGGCAGAAAAATTTGGAGGCAAAGAAGAAAGGTGGGAATGGGCTGCGGGGCGCCTATGGCACCTGCGCCAAGTCCGGAGAAGTTACCGCTCGCACGACGAGGTCACGCCGGAAGGGGCGAACGCCAGCGCACACCAACAACAACCAACAAACACATACACATACACGGCAAAGATGGGCGGCGACTGGCTCGTTTGGCAGCTGATCGACTCTGCTTTTCCCACCGGTGGCTTTGTTCACTCTGGTACCTAAAACTTGCCTGTGCACGTACGTTCTTCTTCCCTCATCTTTTAAATGTGGTAGGTGGTCTTGAAACGGCGGCGCAAGCCGGGCTCATCTACGATGGTAAATCGCTCGAGCAGGTACCCCCAACAATCTAATAAATAAATCAATAATGGTAAAGAACGAAGAAAGAGGAAACACGAAAGCGAGGGCAGAAGAACGAAAGCGGAGAAAAAGAAGGAGAAAACAAGACGAATGCTCAGTTTACTGTGTTACGCAGTATCTGCAAGAGCAGCTCAACCAGACGGCGAGCACGACGATGAAGTTGGCCGTAAGTGCACACCGAGCGTTGGACAAATCACAGCCGTTTGACTCCGTGCGTCTTCCACTCACCGTCTCCTATTTCGTCGTCCCCGAGCTCACTCTCCGATGCGCCCATCCACAGAATTTTGCAGCCTTTGCTGAAGTGGATCGCCTCACGCAAGCCATGACGACCAATCACGTCGCCAATCGAGCAAGCCGCGCTCAGGTACCTAAACACACTCACTTTGCCGAGCCCCGTGACCCACGACACACATGAGATGACAGCTCAACGAATGCGCATTCAGGGCATGGCGCTGCTGTCCACCGCCGCATCGTGCCTGGCCGAGAGCGAGCTGGGGGCGTACAAGCGGGCCATCTACTTTTCCACGCCCTCTCTCTACGGCCATTACGCGCCCGTGTTCGGTCTGGTCTGTAAAATGCTTGGTACGCGCTACACGCCGCCGCCACGTGGGTTTCGTTTGCCCGCAACTGACGCGTCGCTGGCTGCCGTGGCTTCTCTCGGAGTGCAGACGTGCCACTGGAGACCACGAAGCAGATGTTCCTGTTCGTGGTCCTGCGATCGCTAATCAGCAGCGCGGTGCGACTCAACCTCACCGGTCCGCTGGAGGGCCAGCGACTCCAGCTGCGGTGCTCGACCTACGCCGAGGCGCTGCTTGAGCGCGACGCCAAGAACGAAGCCACGACGACGCAGCGACTAGGGAAGGAGAATGATGAGGAGGAGGAGCTGGCGAGGATGAAGGAGGAGATGGAGCATAAGATGAGCGAGGACCAGGATCACGAAGCGGCACTGAAGGTGGACACGAAGATGATGAAGGAGACCTTCGACTTGCCACCGGATCACGACTGCTACCAGACCTCGCCGCTGCTCGATCTGGTGCAGGGCATGCACGACCGCCTCTACTCGCGCCTGTTCAACACATGAGGAGCAGCGCCACATGAACTCTTATTTTGTTGATAGAACGCACAACCACTCGACCACGCTGCTGATGAGAGAGTTGCTTGTCGTCAAGCGAAAGAACACTACGTCTGTACAAGGCGGGACCACTGACACTGTTCACTTCTTGGCCAAGGCTCTGATCAAAAAGACGCCCGCCGTCAGTGCGCCTGCGGCCAGCAGCGTCGCGCCGCCCACCAATCCCATGCCCACCAGCCCATCTGCGCGTGGCGTGGGGAGTCGAGTCAGCGAGTCAGCGAGCAAGTGGTGGCAAACACGAGCGAGAGAGCGGTGCAGACCTTTGGTGATTTGCTCGTCGAGGAGGGCCTTCATGGCGCGGGCCTGGCGATTGTGCGGTTCGAGCTGGAGCAGGGCCTCGGCGTGCTTGCGGGCGGCCACGTAGTCGCCCAGCCTGAAGTAGGCCAGGGCGAGGTAGTACAGGTTGGCCCTGCCCCCGTCGTCGCTCTCCTCGCGCAGCAGCTCGTGGAGCAGCCGCACACCGAACTCCACCTGCTGTCTGTTGTTGCTTCGGATGAGGAGCACCGCGTAGGGGAACTTCTTGGCACCGGCTGACCCGTGCTGCCGACACTCTTCCTTGTACTCGCGCTCCAGCCGCTGTAGCACATCATCGGCGCCGAGTTTTTGCATCAATCGAGATGGATTCGCACGAAGAGAAGCATGGCTTAAAGCCCAACACTGAAACGACAAGTGGCGCATGGTGCTTGTTGCGACGTGGTTTTGGCCATTGAGCGCGGGGCGTTGATGGAAAAAGTGAAAGATGTTAGGTTTGGATGACGGCAGTACCTCGAGGTCGAGCCGGAAGTCGATAGACTCCTCGCTCTTCATCTGTTGCCGGATGTCTTCCTTGATCTCCTCCGTTGTCTGCTTGTCATACTCTCGCTCATCCTCCATCTTCGTCTTGGCGCTTTCTTTTGCTCTTTTGTGGCCTTTTCTTTTGGACATTCCCTTACTTTTCCTTGGCTGTTTTCCTTTCATATTCTTCTTCTCGGTAGCCGTTGTGATCGCTCTCGTTCATATCACGCTTATCCCGCCTCGCGGCGAAACGAGAACGGCTGTTCACCCTGTGCCGCCCCTGACGGAGATGGTGATCATTTTCTGGAAGGCGGAGTAGGCAAAGCCCGCACCGTGGCTAGGCAATGCTTTCGTTCATTCCACGCTGACCGGTGGTTCTGCTTGTTCGGCATGGCAGTTAGGCACTGCCGGCCCCGCTCGCCGACTGCTGGCTCCGACTGCTTTGCTGGTGGTCTACCCAACAAAGCGCTCGGAGATCTAGACCTTGGGTTCGACCGCAATCGGCACTCTCTGGCCCGAGGGGCACGTCAAGCTCTCGTCAAAGGCGAGGTCTGGGCCAAGCGATAAGGATACGGTGGCGGATTGGCCCCAGGTTGTGCTGCGAACCGCCTCTTGTTTTCCGAGCACACGCCTCTTTGGAAAGTGCCTTCGGGGGTGCAGAATGGGCGGGAGATACATGTGTCCTATGTATCTGCCTAGGTTGTAATTCCGAGTCGAAGTACGGTCGATACATTGCGCCATCATGACGAAACTGCTGGCCGCGAGGGATGCGGGGGCAACCGCCACATACAAGTGAACACGACGCCAACAACAACAACTACAACAGCCACTCACTGCGGTAGTCCCACTCCAGTTTCAAGCGGTCAGGTCATGTTGTCGCACAGCCAGCAGTACTATCGCGATGGCTTCTCGAGTCCGCCCCACGCCACGGCAGCCAAGAGCCACGCCGACGATAGACTTCAACATTACCACGGCTTCGTTCTTGACCCTCACATCCGCCGGTTCTGGGCTTCGTTGGACCGTGAGCAGCTCTGCCCTCTGCGACCGCAAGCCTTGCCTACTCCCTCCGCAGGGTCCTTGCCAACCCCCGCTTCGGCATCGACGGCTTCCGCTTCACGCCTTGATCGACGCCTGTCCATCGATTTCCTCCTCAACCCATCTTCTTCTGCTTCGACGTCTTCTTCGCCAACACCACTCGAACCTTCTACAACGACCGACAGAGGGGTTCGCCGCCATCATCCCCAGCTACCCTCAAGGCTCAAGAAGAGGCGTACGAGGCCGACGTCTCCACCCCCATCGTCATTTCCTTCTCTATCTTCGTCTCACACGTCGAGACCACCCCTTTCGCCGCCCGGCCATCTGTCGCCCGGGCGGACATCATCGCCCTCCCTGCCTCCCACCGGCAGCAACGACGTCGCGGGCATCAACATCGACCCCCCTAGGCCCTCGCGCCCCAAGCGATTCCGGGGTGTATCGCACCTGCCGGCCATGGGGGTCGGCCTCCTCGACGTTCCCGACCTCGACGCCCTTGACTCAACCCCGCCTGAACTCGTCGTAGGCAAACCACCCGCCAACCACCACATCAACAAGCGGACCCGAGAAGCGTCGCAACCTGCCAGCATCAAGCGAGCAAGATCGACCACCCCCACAACGACGACGCCGACGAGAGCAACAGATTCCCCTCAACTTGGTGGGCCAGGCCAAGGCAGCGGGACCAAGCGACGCCAAACCAAGAGTTCGACACCGGCCACCGCACACTCACCGACGGAGGATGGAGAGGTGCAAGGTAGCCGTGGGGGCGAGGACGGGTGGCAATTCGTGTCTCACAACTTTGGGGTGTGCGACGGCCGAGCAGTGCGCCTCACGCGCAATCGCGAGTTCATCTTCAAGCTCCGCCCTGCGCATTGACAAGTGCCCGACACTCGCCGATCGTCCCTTGGAGATGCAGAGACAATCGCTCGTGCTCTGCTCTGCTCGTGCCCTATGTCTGTTTCGTGTCACTCCCGCAATGGGAGGGACCATCACCATAAATGAACCAAAAGCTTTCTTTCTCGGCGTTGTTGGTCTGTGGTTCCGTGCCCGCCACCTTCTGGCAAGCTGCAACTGTGTTGCTATTCCGCGGCCTGACCTATCCAACGAGCCTGCTCTGCCCACAACCACCCACAATTTAAATTGTACGCGCAACGCTGACAAGTGTGGCGCCATCCACGCGCCAGCCTTTGCGGCGAAGCGGCGACGGATGACAAAGTTTGGAGACCGGGAGCAGGAATAGGTAAGACCGTCGTTTTTCGTTTTCGTTCCGTTTGCATTGTCGTTTTCGTTTTCGTTTTCGTTTTCGTTTTCGTTCTTTTGATTTAGTTTTTTTAATCTTTTTTTTTGTTGTTGTTGTTGTGGCCGCTGCAGTTGACGCAATGGATCCTCCAGGTGAGCATTTCTTTCGAAACAGCGGTTTGAGTTTCTTCAGGCCGAGTATCAAGATTAAGTTTTGTGTTTTTCAGAAGCTTCGACCGTCTCGCCCAGCACTGCCCGGCTGCTCGCATACCACGGCTTCAAGTGCCTGCGGCCCATTCAGGCGCGCACGTTCGACCACATCTACCACGGCCGGGACGTCATCGCCTGCGCCCGCACCGGCAGCGGCAAGACCCTGGCCCTCGTCCTGCCCGTCGCCCAGCGGCTGCTGCTGTACTGCAGCGACCCCACCACCCTCAGCCGGGCAGGGCCTAAAGTGTTCTGCCTGTCGCTTACCCGCGAGCGCGCCGGCGAGATCGCCCGGGAGTTCGCGCTGGTGGCACCCGGCCTCCGGGTGGTCTGCATCACCGGCGGCGGCGAGCCCTTGGAAGAGGCCGATGTGCGCGCCATCGACATTGTCGTGGGCACGCCCGCGCGCGTGGCTGGAATGATGGTCGGGCGCAACGGCCTGCGACTGACCGAGGTGCGGGTAGTGGCGGTGGCCGAGGCCGACCAAATGCTCGACCTTGGCTTGGGCGACGAGCTCGACCGCATACTGGTGGCCGCCACGCCCGAGGCGGCGCAGAGACAGACGCTCTTCTTTGCCGCCACCCTGCCGCCCGGCCTGCGCGACTTTGCCCGGAGGCACATGCGCTCTTCGGAGCTCGTCACGGTCGACCTGGTGGCTGAAGAGAGTAGAGGGAAGGAGGCGGAGGCGGAGGTGGAGGCGCGCCCGAGCGGGCTGCACGGCCGCGGCCTGTTCGCGGCGCGGCACCTGCCGGGGTTGACCAAGGTGGCGACCTACGGCGGCCAGCCCAAGCCGCCAGATCAGGTCATGCGGCGGCGCGCCACGAGCGAAGGAGACGCCGCGGCAGAGTGGGAAGCGCTCCCATCGAGCGCCGTGATCGCCAAGGCCAGATATCTGATCAACTCCTACGACGACCAGTTGGTGCTCGATCCCACCGGTAGACCTCGCACCCTTACGCCCTCCCGCTCGGCCACACGTCAAGAGAACGGACCTGTATCGTGTGTGTCGCGCGTGCCGTGTGTGTCGTGTGTATCAGATGAGGAGGGACAGGTGATGCCCGAGTGGGACGTGCCACGCTTCTTGGCGCACTGCGTCAATGAACCACCTGCACCTCCCACTGCGCACGACGACGAAGCCTACGACGACGACTCGCGCTACTTCCCCAACGCCTGCTTCGTGCAGAACCACCACACGCGGCAGACCGAGGTGTGGACCCTCCGCGCGGTCCCGCCAGGCCAGGAGATCTACGCCTACTACGGCGGTGGGGTCTACCGCGACTACGACCTGCACCCACACCTCCTGCAAGTGCGCAACATTGGTACGTACGGACTACGCCCTAGCACCCTACCTGTAGAACTAACTAAGCTTTGTGTGCGGTATCACGCAGGATTGGTGGTGAACCAAGCGGGCAACGTGTGCACGGTCCAGTTTGATGGACGCGAGTATGCCACTGACACCGGCGTCGTCCAGCCACGGGACAGTGCGCCGACGACCACCGCACCAGACACGCTGGCCTCACTCGCCAGCGCCGTGGCGGAGACGCGCGGCGCTCGCGTGTGGCTGTCAGAACTGTTGGCCGCACTGCTCGAGCCGACCAAAGACCCTAAAAGCTGATAGGGCCCTATCAGCTGCCCAATAATATTATATCCTGTACAGAAAGCGAAAGTGTTTATCTAAATTACTAATGCCAGATGGGTACCCAACAAGCAGAAACCTTGCGACAGGTGGTGGGAAACCGTAACGGGTTCCGGCCAAGGGCACGCGTTACGATAACCATGAAAATAAAAGCAGTGCAATAATCGATAATTGTCCGGCCTCGTGTGTGCTGCGTTCGAAAACGAAGAAGTCGTGTTCGTTCTTGGTTCGTTCACGGGTCCTCGGCGACCAGCTGGAAGACGCCGCCGGCCTCGGTCTTGGCCTTCATGTGGTGGAAGACCAGCGAGTTGGGCGCCGCGCCGCCGCCTCGCTTGGAACCGCCGCCGCTGCTGCTCAGGCTGTGGCTCTCGGCACCGTTGCCTCGCTCGTCCGACGACCGCAGGCTGCTGGTGCCGCTGCGCCGGCCACCCTTGCCCGAAGAAGATGGTGGCGAGGTGATGGCCTTGGTCGTGGGGTAGTTGTCGCTACCGCCGTCCTTGGCCTCCTTCTCGCGCTTGCGCAGCTTGGCCCGCTGGTTCTGGAACCACATCTGCACGCTGCGGAGGGACATGCCCAGCTCGCCGGCCAGGGTGCGCTTGGTCTTGGCGCTGGGCAGCGGGTCGAGCTCGAACACGGCCTCGAGCACCTTCTTCTGCTCCTTGGTCAGCCGCCGCCGCTCCTCGAGCCGCTCGGTCTGGTGTCGCTCCTGGTCGGTGGTCGATGGCGGCTGCTCCTCCTTGAGCTTGTGGTGTTGCTGCTGCTGGAGCTGCTGTTGGACCAGCAGTTGCTGCTGGAGCAGGTGCTGCTGGTGCTGGTGCTGAAGGTGAAGCTGCTGTTGGTGCTGGAGGAGCTGCTGTTGCTGGTGCTGCGCGGCGAACGGGTGGCCACCCGAGGGCGGGTACGAGCCGTAGCCGTGATGCGACGGATTGGTGGGCATCGTGCCGTACTGCTGCGGCGGCGGAGMYCCGTAGTGTGGCGTGTACGGCGCGGCCGCGGCAGACTGTGGCGCGGCGGCTACSCYAGCCGATGCTTGTTGGTAGAAGGACTTGAGCGAGTAGACCGACGGATTCCTCTCGAGCGGCGGCCGGGACGACGAGAGCGACGACGYGGGCGACGGGACGCTKGAMGGYGGTAGCAGCTGATGGCTGTGTCGGTTCGAGGGCGACATGAGCGAGGGTGACAGCGAGGCCGACGGCGACGACGACAGGACCGGCGACGAGGTCATCGTGGGCGAGGTCGACGTCGACGCCATCACCACCCCCGACGAGGGCGACAATCGGTCAGGGTTGCT
This sequence comes from Acanthamoeba triangularis, assembly GCA_902749335.1. NCBI lineage: Eukaryota > Discosea > Longamoebia > Acanthamoebidae > Acanthamoeba > Acanthamoeba triangularis. The sequence continues at coordinate 44,576 of CACVKS010000029.1, forward strand.
TCGGCGCAGCGACGAGCCGCCGAACACCTCGACGCTGACGTGGTCGCTGGGTCCGGGCGACAGCGGCGGGTGCAGCAGCACCGGGACTTCCTTGCCGCTCTTCTTCGTGTGCATGAGCATCTGCTGCTGTTGCTGTTGCTGTTGCTGGTGGAGGAGCTGTTGCTGCAGTTGAAGCTGCTGCTGCATTTGCTGGTGCGCGAGCTCCTGCTGTTGCTGCTGTTGCTGCTGGTTGCTGTTGTTATTGCGGCGGAAAAGACGCGACGGCTTGGGCGAGCCGCGGCTGGAGGTGGTCGCCGGGAGCAGCTGCTCGATGCTGTGCGCCGGCAGCGGGAAGTTGCCCAGGCGCGAGGCACCCGCGCTGCCGCTGGACGAGGGCGTCTGGAAGAGTCCCTTGTCGGGCGGGAAGCCTTGCATCAGCAGCATGCGTGCGGCGCGCTCCTCTTCCTCGTCTTCTTCGTCGTCGTTGTTGTCTGCCATCGACAGCTGACGGTCGTCCGACCGGTTGCGTCGCAGAAGTTTGCGCCGGCGCTGGGTGGAAGGCGACGGACCGCTCGCCGACGGGGCCGCCGTAGAAGAAGATTTGGCCGATTCGACGCTGGCCGAGCACTCCTCCATGGCATCGTTGCTGTTGAGGAGGAAGTGGATCGAATTCTTCTTCTTGCCCTCGCGTTGCTGCTCGGATCGCGGCGAATGGTGGGTTGGCGTMGTGGCATCATTCGGATTTGCGCCCCCCATCGATGGAGTGGTGCTACTCGTGTAGTGGAAGCCAAAAGTAGGGCTCGTCGCCGAGTTACTCACCGACGATGAGTAGTAGCCGGCAGCGGCGGGAGAGGGTGTGGCCACGACGTCCATCGAATCGTCATCGTTGGTGTTCGAGGCCTCGAAGTTGAGCAGATTCGCGATCGATGGCAGCATCTTGTCGATGATCGATTGCGCACGCGTCTCGCCAAGGAGTTGCCGAACGAGGGTGTGCCTTTGCCGCTGCTGTAGTGTAGGGTGGGGCCTTGGTCCAGCGGAACCAACGGGGGCTCAGGGTGCTATACAGGTTCGTCGAAGGAGAAGAAAAACAAAGAAGATTCGTTAGTTCACGAGGGGACGGGAGCCGGTGTGTTGTGGTGCTGTGAGCACAAACAGTAGGTGCTATGAAGCCGGCAGAGACAACACCATCTGGTGAGGCAAAAATACAAGTAATAATGGTCCGCGTAGCCACACACCTGCGCTGCTGAGCACGCAAGAAGACCAACAGAGAGCAAGAGAACAACTGCTTCTGCTTCTGCTTCTGGGTGTGGTACTGCTTGGCGACTTTTGTGTGCGCCCGCCCAAGTCAAGGCAATGTGATAATACAGGACTAGGAACGAAAGAGGAAGGTGATGGCGCACTACCTTTGGTGGTGTAGCGAAGAGGCGGAGGGGATTATGGACCAGACCAGAAAGTCTGTTGAAGCGGGCCAGCTCGAGGCCCGAAGAAGAAGGTGAGTGAACGATACACCGCCGCAACAGTGTCGGGGGAGTAGCGCTGCAGCCGGGACTTTGACACGTCGGTTGCGAGTCTTGCGACAACCGCCTGGGTCTCCGGAGCTCGAGACCGACCGCGCAAGGCTAGACGGTGAAGGTGTGAGGGAGGCAAGAAGAAGAAGAAGCGCGAAGACGAAGACAACACAGACAAACTGGCGACGTTGGAGCGGTTGGTCGCTTCAACACCAGGATGTCTGCGTGGATCGGCGGCTTTCGTTTGGCCCTGATTTGGTGACGCTGGCCACACCCGTTTCCATTGGGCCTGTTTATCGAATGCTGACCAGCTGGGGCACCTTGCGGGGGGATCCGTTAATGGGGGTGCATCGCCCCGTGTAAGTCGCCGAATGGGGACCGCGTTCCGCTAAACTGTCTGTAACCGAGGCACGAATCAAGCCGGCGCTGTGATTGGCCGAATTATATCACGGGCACCCGCAGTTTCGTGGGCAGACAAGACACGCCAAAAAGATGTGAAACCTCCGTTGACCTCCGGGACGCCCCCTTGCAACAGCAACAAGCAGCCGAGGCCAGGGGTGAGCAGGAACTTTGGGATTAAGGCGAAAAATGAGTACGATGTTCTCTCTTCTTTGATCAAGCTTGGTGGTTGATCAACTATTTATTTACACTTGCTTTGCTTGGCGCCTAGGCTGTTGAGTTGAGCGAGACGCTGTGGAAGCGATAGGCGCGCACTTTGGGCTGCGCCGTAGCAACCTTGCGGTCGACGCGTGCTTGTGTGGTTCGAGAGTGCGCCACTGGCTTTGGCGCTGGTCGCCCAGGGGGAGCCGGCACTGGCGAAGTGAGCGTAAAGGAGGTCTGCATCTGGAGCCACACAGTCGCCTGTGCTTGATTCCTACTCGTTGTAGAGTTTCGCGATGCCATCGTCTTCGTTCTCTTTTTTCGCTCTTCGTTCTTTGGTCTTCGCTCTTTGGTAGTGGCCCCTTCGTCTCGCCTTCTCTTGGACCTATTGTTTCGTTTCTGAGCGACTGATGAAGATGAAGACTTGTCCGGGGAGGTCGTGGCGGGGGAGATGTCGTTGAGGATGAAAGCCAGCGAGTGTTTGAACGACGGCCTCTTCGCTCGCCTGTCTTCGGCACCACTCGCCTGAGTGAGTGGTTCCCCACAGAGGAGGTTGGCGATAGTGGGCAAAGTGGTGGCCATGTAGCTGTGGTTGTTGCCTTCTTGCCTCTCTTGCGATTGTGGTGGCGGGTGGTTGTGTGGCGAAGGCAATGCCGCACTGTGGTTGTTGCCTTAAAAAACACACTCGGCGCCCGGTTGGCCAGGCGAACCTCCAAGCTGGGCTGTCAGCCTCTTTCCGGATAAACGAGGTCCGCGCATCTCCACGAGGACGAGAGGATCTGAGTAGACTAGTTTTGTTGACGTGCACGTGTCCTAGAACAGCAACGATGCGGCATCCTTTTCTTGAAGAGAACAACAGCCCGAGGCCTAGGTGGTATGTGTTGTGTGCATACCAAGCCTAGTGCAAGAAGGCAGAGGCCTCCTCCTTCTCCTCCTGCAGCTCCTTCTCGGTGAGCTCCAGCTTCTCCCTCGAGAAGGCGTCGACGTCGAGGCCCTGCACGATGGTGTAGTTGCCGTCCTTGCACGTCACGGGGAAGGAATAGATCAGGTCCTTGGCCACGCCGTACGAGCCGTCCGACCACACGCCCATCGACACGATTTCGCCCTACAAAACAAAATAAGTGAGGTTGTTGTAAGTCACACCAACTCTACAAAGAGGAACGATCTTGGTCACGGGGGGTGAGAGGTGGGGCAGTACCTCCGGGGTGCCCTTGACCCAATCCCTCATGTGGTCGACGATGGCCTGAGCGGCGGAAGCAGCGCTGGAGAGCTTCCTGGCGGCGATGATGGCGCCACCTCGGTTCTGCACGGTGGTGATGAACTCGCCCTGCAGCCAGGCGTCATCGGCCACGGCGCCGCGCACCTGCGACTTATCGCCGCCAGCTGTGACATGCATAAGGCCAGTAAGAGGAATCGTTACTACTCTGCACCAAAAACGCGCGGTTTGCACGCAATAGTAAGAGAAAGAGAGGCCGTACTCGCAGAGCCCGAGATGTAGGCGTGGTTGACGTCGGGGTACTGGGTCTTGGAGTGGTTGCCCCAGATGATCACGTTGTGGACCTGGTTGACGTTGATGTTCAGGCGCTTGGAGATCTGGCTCTTGGCCCTGTTGTGGTCCAGGCGGGTGAGGCAGCTGAAGTTCTCCTTGGGCAGGCCGGGAGCGGACAGCGCGGCGATCAGCGCGTTGGTGTTGGCAGGGTTGCCGACGACCAGAACCTGTACAGCGTCGAGGTTACTCACGTGAGCGAGGTGATGGCACTCACTTGTTCATTCTACTGACGCTTGCTTGCCCAGTGCTGCGTTGAAGAGAAAGAAACAGAGCGCACCTTGACGTCCTTGTTGGCGTAGTCGTTGAGGGCCTTGCCCTGCACCTTGAAGATGCCACAGTTGGCCTTGAGCAGGTCCTTCCTCTCCATGCCCTCCTTCCTGGGCATGGCACCCACGAGGATAGCGTAGTTGATGTTGGTGAAAGCCTCCTGCAGATCGGTCGTAGCCACCACGCCTGTACAGTTCGCCACTCAAATGAGCAGTCGATCTTATGCAATTGCGGTCGATCAACAACATTCAATGGAAAAATGAGCGAGGCTGGCGCACCGTGCACCAGGGGGGAGGCAGTGTCCTCAATCTCCATCACCACGCCCTTGAGGGACTCGATCATGGGGGCAATGTCAAGCAGGTGAAGAATGACGGGCTGATCCTTGCCGAACATGTCTCCACGCGCGATCGCGAAGATGAGCGAGTAGGCAATCTGGCCAGCAGCGCCAGTAACGAGCACTCTAACAGGTTCAGCCTGAACGCGTTTTGGGACCGCGTCGTCGATAGATCGAGCGTGAGCATCAACGATCAATTCGAATAGGATGGGAGGAGGTCATTACCATCTTTTCTTTTCTCTGTTGTGGTGGTTTGGAGGTGCTTTGTCAAGAAGAGCGAGGTGGAACTGGTCGAGTGAAGCAGCAAACGAACTGTGACTGCAGCCACATTCTTCAGATACCGCTCCCCCGGTACTGGGCGGGAGCTCATAGAAATTTGGGCTAACTGTCATCAACCCTCTAACACAACAGCCGGTCACGCCCCCACCACGGCGTCAAACACTTCATATTGCTTCTACTCCACGACTTCCTTCATCAAGAAAGCTTGGCGAAGGCCAAGCAGGCGTTGGTGCCGCCAAAGCCAAAGGAGTTGTTGAGCGCCACGTTGATGGTGCGTTGCTGAGCGGTGAGGGGCACGTAGTTGAGATCGAGCTCGCTGTCGCCCGTCGCAGTCAGGTTGATGGTCGGTGGAGCCGTGTTCTGGGTTCACTCTCTGTAAGTGGGCTGACTAAAAACGTGGGGAGAGAGAGAGAGAGAGAGAGCAAGTGGATCGTACCGTGTGAAGAGCGAGAATGGTGAACACCGACTCGACGGCACCGGCAGCACCGAGTAAATGGCCAACTGCGCCTTTCGTGGACGACACCGCAAGCTTGTACGCATGGTCGCCAAACAGCCGCTTGATCGCTCGATTCTCAATCTCGTCGCCTGTTCGAAGGAACAGATGATAACAACTCCATTCAGTCCAATACAAAGAAAGATGCACCCAACCAAAAGTGATGGTGAGAGGTGGTGTACCCATGGGCGTGGAGGTGGCATGTGCATTGATATAGTCGACTGATTCCACGCCGAGGCCCGCATGCCGGAGTGCTGATGTCATTGCCCGATATGCGCCGTCGCCTGTGGAAGGGGCTTGTGAGAAGGGCTATCAGCTGGCCAACGCTGAAGCAAGCACCTGGGCCGCACCGATTGGCGACGGCGCAGTGATGTGGTGGGCATCTGCCGATAGACCGTAGCCCGCCAGCTCGCAGTAGATCTTTGCTCCCCTTCGCTTCGCGTGCTCGTACTCCTGTCGCACACCACAAAGCGCCAGAGGTGAAGCCAAGCCCGGCAATGAAGGCAAGGGGTGGGCGGGCACACCTCCAACACGACGATTCCGGCGCCTTCGCCCATCACAAACCCGTCCCTCTTTTCGTCAAAGGGCCGCGACGCCTTCTCTGGTTCATCATTGAACTTGCTGGCCAAAGCTCGCATGCGGCTGTGGCCAAGCGCGGGCAGGGGATCAGTTGCTGTGGTTCAATCCAGTGCGCTGGGCGTAAAGGGAAATGGCACCTGAAGCCGGCAAGAGCCAATGGGTGAATGCATGCCTCCGTGCCGCCGGCGACCATTACGTCAGCGTCACCGAACTGAATGAAGCGAGAGGCGTCGCCCAGCGCATTGGCGCCCGTGGCACAGGCCGTGATGCATGCGTGGTTAGGGCCTGGGGAAGAGAACGAGCAAAAAACGGAGCTCAGCGTGAATATCAGCAGGAGAAGGAAGACGGAGGTGGCGGAAAGAGAGAGAGAGAGAATTGTCCTCACCTCGGAGACCATGAGCAAGACTGATCCGACCGGCGGCCATGTTGACCAGAATCTTGGGGATGAAATGAGGCGACACTTTCCGATAGCCCTGGTAGTGATGAACGAATTCAATCAATGGGTTCAAGGCGCGCGCCCACCCTTGGTTGAAACCAGCGCGTACACTTGTCTGTAGGGTGTTGGCCGTGGAGACGATTTCATCGAGCGTGCCGATGCCGCTGCCTACCGCCACACCCTGCACTGCAAGTGTGAGCCAAGGGGGGTCATCTGTGCGAAGAAAGGGAAACGCGAAATGAACAGCGTACCGTCCTCTCCTTCTCTGTGTCGGTGGTGGGCTGCCATCGCGCGTCGTCGAGGGCCTGGCGTGCGGCAGAGAGCGCGAACTGGAGGAAGGCCGGCGTGTGGGCTTGGTCCCTCTTGTCCACCCACTTGTCCAGCTCGAATTCTCCGTGCTCGTCTTTCCCTGTGTGTTGCCAATGAGTAGAGCATGGCTCAGGGGTGCAAAGAGGCGAAGGTGTTGCTGGGCACGCACCCCGCAGCACGTTGCCAGCGATCTTGGCAGGCAGGTCGCTCACATCGAACTGCGTGATGCGACGAATGCCGCACTCAGCATTTATCAGCCGGCCCCAGGTGGCTTGCACGCCTGTTGCCAGCGGCGTGACCACCCCAAGGCCCGTCACAACCACCCTTCGTTTCGACATCCGATCTGATCTTGTTCCGATCGGCTGATTTGTTTGGTTTTCTGTTTGGCGCCATTTTTCTAAGTAAATCTGCAGTCCGCCGAATTTCCGTCAACTTCGTTGACCAAACGGAAATCAGACAACCGAACAGTGTGCCAGCGCCACGTCACGCCGGTGTTTTTGCCACGCGAGAAACGCAGCCAACTCTCACAGCTCGCCGCGTGCTGGCGCCACCTCATCCCTTTGCTTGGCGAGAGGACGAACTGAAGGCAGTATCACACATCGATTAGCCTCGACCTCCCTCCTTGTCGCTCCTCCACACTTCCCCTTCGGCTGAAGGATCGGCGCATTCCTCCCCTCGAGGCCATCTTCTACCTCTCTATATCTCGCGCCTCCATTCCAACACAGCAAAATGAGCTCTCCTTCATCTCAACCGAACGCCGCGGACGGGCGACGGTTCTGGTGCCATCAGTGCCGAGCCGAGATTCGACCAAGCAGCGATTTCGCCTGCTTGGGGTGCGGCAACGATTTCATCGAAGAACTCGAAGACTCTGCAGAGGACGACCCCACTGCCTTCGTGGCCTTCGATCAGCCGCCGGCGAGCACGCCTCAGCAGACTCTTCCTCCTCAACAGCACCCTCTCTTCCCCTTCGCTCAGCCTGCCCCTTTCCAATTCCAAACGATGTTTGGCGGCAACCCGGGCACGGTTCCTCCTCTTCAACACCTCGGCCAACCCGCTCCTCTCGATTTCGCTCAATTTATGCAGCAAGTCGATACCATGATGCACCAAATGGCCGCTCCGATGCAGCATCAAGCCGGCGCGCCGCCCGTCATGCAAGTTTTTAGCACCGGCGCCGGCGGTGGCATGCCTCCCATGAACTTTCAGGCGTACGGTTTACCTCGTCTTCACTTTCATTCGCACCTTTCGTCTTCTGAGTACGTCGCTACGTCCTTTGTGCTGACTCTCACTTCTCCTGTCCAACAGGTTCATGCAAAGCATGCTCTCAGGGCTGAACGGCGGTCAGATGGTTGGCAATCCGGGCGACTATGCGTTCGGTAGCTTGGACAACATCATTACTCGCCTCATGGAGACCGCAGGGTAAGTGATCGCTCCTTCCCCACAACCCTTTCGCTTCGCGTTAGTACACGCGTCATGCAGTCTTCTACGTCGTCTCGTTGCCATCAAGAAGCTCACACTGCCCTTTTTCGTTGTTGCTGTCTAGTGACCGAGGCCCACCGCCAGCGGCCAAGGACGTCGTGGAGTCTCTCCCCTCGGTGCGGATATCACAGGAGGCCGTCGACGCCCACGAAGACTGCGCCATCTGCAAGGACGAGTATACCGTCGACGAGGAGGCCCTCAAGCTCTCCTGCGAGCATCGCTTTCACCCAACTTGTATAAAAGAGTGGCTGGGCATGGTACGAAACACACAAGCTTGCGTGTTTAGTCATGTCGTGTGTGTCGTGTCGATGTACGTCCGTACGGATCCTTCCAAGTTACTCACCTCTTTCCACTTGTCATCGACTGCAGAGAAACACCTGCCCCGTCTGTAGGTTCGAGCTCAAGGCTGGCGAGAAGCCATCGGCCAAGGGTAACAGCGGCGAGGGGAACAACAGACGAGGAGGAGGTGGTGGTGGACGAGGGGGCAACAGCAACGAGAACAACTCTGCCGACTCTCCGTTCCAGTTCTACCTGTAGGCGGCCCACCACGCGAGGCATCACTCCTCTCTTTATTTATCGCGACAACCATGACGACCATCGCCACCTTCCTACCACCGGCACGCCAAACGAGAGAACACGACCCGACCAACCACGCCAGCCCCGCCTCGCGAGAGCTCTTTACCTTGTACATTTGACGTCTCTTCTCTTCTCTTGTTTGCGCAACACAAGCAAATAATGTTATTTATTTCAGCCTTTTTCTTGATAAGGACAAGGGGTACCTTTTTCTTTTCTGTGACTTTTTTTTAATCGACTACTGCGTGATGTTGAGGTGGAGCAAGGACGGAGAATATGGTACCAACACAAGCGCCATAACCCCCTCCCCCTTCGATAATAACCAACTGACACAGGGGGCGTAGGAAATGGTCTGGGGCTGCCTGCCGAGATGTTGATACACGTTCTGACCTTTGTGGCTCCCAGCTCCGCGTGTCCTGTGGAGGTTCGTCAAAGCCTCTGTTTGGTCAACGCCAATTGCTGACCGCACCTGGTGCGCGCTGTGTAGGAGATGCGAGCAGTGCTGGCCCACCGACTCGTGTGTCGGTCGTGGAACGAGCTCCTCTTGGGCGCTCACTTCACCGACGCAGTCACCGTCACCGGCTCGTCACAGAGCATCCGGTTGCTGAAGTACAAGGGCGGCCTTTACATCACTCTCCCCAACGCCAAGAGAAACTTCTCCTCCTACAAGGTACTGACTAAGATGCACCTGGTCTCAGTGATGAAGGTGTATGCGGTCTCTCACTGCGATTGCTTGTTCAAGGTACCAACCCGGTACATGGACACGATGTCGGACATCAGGACTCGTTGGTTCGCTCTCCGATTCAATCCCGAGAACCTGACCGTCAACACCGGCGACTACACCTTTGCCCTGTAAGCCGAGCCTCCAGTGTACTTTTTTAGTGTGTTCTCGTCCGTCAAAGTCCTCACCTCTTGTGATATGGACAGGAGCACCGGGTACAACAAACATCACGAGGCCGAGGGCCCGTTCGCTGCCACCCACGTCCCCTTCGCCACGTGCTTCGGTAGTCCTTTCTCCTTGTGACGTTGCACTCTTGGGTGACACTCAACGCGCCCGTGTTTCTGGTCTAGGGTGCGAATGGCGCGAAAAAGACGACGGCACTGCCCACGTTGATCTGCGTGGCACTCCCTTCGCGGTGCTCAACAAGTTCGCGGTAGGCGACCCGCGCGGTGGTCTCTTCCCCGTCGATCTGACTCGTGCCGCACGTGTTATGTTCTCTCCAGTTCGCTGGTTGCTACGCCAACGGGTCGTGGGTCTACTCGCATAACGACCAAGTCGTTGCGCTCACGGGCGGAGTACGTATCTTCTCGCCCGTTGGCCAGCGCTTTCACTTTTCACCCCCTCGACGTGAGTTAACTCTGGTGTGCGTGGGGGTAACTCTCCCAGGGCCACTGCGGATGGACTGCGCCGCTGGAAGTGTCGTCCAACGAGCACCTGGCCTGCAACGGTGGCTGGCACCTCAAACTTCGCTTGGCGCAGACAGAGGACAGGGCGTAGGTATGTAGGTGTTCTGGTGGCAATTTGAGAGTTGTATTGTCCACCGTAACGGTGCGAGAGGCTGTGTCTGCTTATCCCCTACCCCCACGGCCGCCGCGTCCTCGGCCACCACGTCCGCCGCCGCCACGACCACCGCCCCTTCCGCCGCCACCTTCACGGCCGCCTCGGCCACCGCCCTCACCTCTGCCAC
>CACVKS010000030.1:0-35687 GCA_902749335.1 Acanthamoeba triangularis
ACCCTAACCCTAACCCTAACCCTAACCCTAACCCTATGATACCATTGACATGACCCCACCAATACTAAAAATGCTCTAGTTGTCTTGTATCACCTTGAAAATGAAAAGTGTCACTGCCAACCCTCAAGCCCAAGATGTCAGCTATCAGATAGACAACTCAGATTTGGAGAGAGATGATGAATTGCAGCCCAAGATCGGCCCCTTGCCCCCATTGGACCTGTGAAGGGATTCACAACCAATGGGGGGTAACACCAGGGGAGCAGGGTTGTCCTGTGGTACCATGGCCACAGTAATGCCCCGCCTGCTGAGTACCTAAAGCGCTTGGTCATCTCAGGTAGTGAGTTGGCAACAAAGAGCCAAGTCCAGTAGCCCCTTTTTTGTTTTGCTGATTTCTAAAAAAAAAAAATTAAAATAATCAAGCAAAAGAATTACATACTCTGATAGCCGACATTGTGAGCAATCCCTCGAACTGATTTGTACCTTGAATGGTGCAGGCATTGGCCCAAAAGAATTCAAATACTCAAAAATTACCCTTTTTTGGCTGGCAGCTATTCTCTTGAATTTTTTTAATAATCTAGCATCAAGTAAAACCAAGCTCGAGGGTATGCATTAGATTCCCCATCATCTGGAGCACACTTTACATGCCTTGGGATGGTGATAATCATGATCCATTGTTGAAATAAACAATTATTACTGTACAACAACCCTTAAGTTCACAGGGGGGGACCAGAAATTTCATGTGTTGATTGGAAAACTCGCATATGACTGCTTGTATCCACAATCCGATTGTTGGACAGTGTAGACCAAAGGCCAAGCATTGTTCTGATAGGTCTTATGCAGGGGGTCATCAAAAAGAGTATTCCAATCGCTGACCTTGTAGAAAGACTGACTCCCATACAAACTGGCCAAAATCGCCAAGTCCACTCACACAGTGTTCACTCAGGGGGGGACCAAATATTCGACATTCTTGTATTTTTAACTTGCTTACTTGGCGCCAAAGCACATGACAAGTACCCATCCTCTTGTAGCCCTGAATATTGTGCATCTTTTTCACGATTCATATAGCCCTTATTCTTCAACTACAATCAAGAGAGCCTATTTCTTTTATTATCCTTGCATTTTCCAAGTCAGTTTTCACCACTAAATTTCGTCTTTCTCACTTGTATGATGTCCGTTCAGGAATCGGATAACTGCATTCAATGCGCCTCAATTAGGGCCATGTGTGGACATGCCAACCAACCCTGTCAGACGCCGTACAAGTCGGCCAACCTGCCCTAAGCCCTCTGATTCTTCATCAAACAGTAAACCGACTTCATACACGTCGTGTCTGCTTGCTTTCGTCTTCTCCCAATCGTCGAAACCCAACAGCCCCAAGGCTTGGGCCTGCGCTGGCACATGGCTGTTGGGGCACACGCACAGGTGTGGCGCCAACAGGCCCACCGGACCTAGCCGCCCCGCCTAACAGCAAGCCAAAGCTTCGGTTCCAGCCGAGGCTTCGGCGCTTCGGCGCTCCTGCATCTTTTGAATAATAAAAATAATAATAAAAGCTTTTGAATTTCTAATGCTTTATTCTAAATAAGCTTCTTTCAAGCAAAGCAAGCAAGGTTCCAAGTTTGGGAGGGAAGCTTTAAGAAGGGCGAAGCTTGCACAAACACCGAGGCTTTTGCTGACCCTGGATAGCCGAGGCTTTGGGGTGGCTATGCAAAGCAACACACCATAGAGAGGCGGCAGGCTGCGCGCACGCTTGCGTAAAAGAAGCTTTCGGGCTGACTTTATTACTCACCGCACCCCCACGCCAGCCTACCAACCTACTTTCTCCTCTTATTAGTCTGCTGCTGCCATGTCGTTGGTTTTGCATCCGCCGCTCGCTTACGCTTCTTCTTCTGGTCCGCCTCATTACTCGCGCTGGTCGCCATGTTGGCCGCCGCCAACGTCCCTCTCCCGGTCCTTTTCGCCACACGGCTCGGGCTCGGCGCCTTCTTCGTCGTCGCCTTTTTCTCTTCTTCTTCTTCTTCTTCTTTTTTGTCTTCTTCTTCGTCTACTTCTAGTTTGTCGACGTCTTCTTCGTCTTCTTTGTCTTCTTTCTCTTTCTCTTTATACTTCGCTTTCTCCTCCTTTTCCGCTTTCTCTTCTTCTTCTTCTTCCTCGTCCGCCTTCTCTTCCTCGGGCTCGTTCTCTTCCTTGTTGTCCTCGGCCACGCCGACCGCCTGCAGCCTGTGGAAGGCTGGATTGGGTGCACTGAGAAAGTCGAAACCAAGCAAAGTGTAGTTGTTATCCGTGGCTTCCGTTGTGGGATGCTGTGGCAGAGTGAAGGCTTCTGTCGTTGGTTGTTCGCAGGCTTCTGCTGCGGGAGCTGGAGCTGTAGGCGTCGTCGTTGTCGTTGTTGTCATAGTTGTTGTTGTCTCCTCCGCTGGCGCCGCGGCTGGCATGGCCGCTGCCGCCAGCAGCTCGCCGACGTTTGGCCTGCCATGTGGTGCAGGTGGCGGCACGAGGATGGTGCCTGGATGCAGGGCTGTAGGCAGGAGCGCTGGTGGCCAGACGCGCTCGAGGTAGAGGTGGCTTACAGAGGCTTGGAGTTGGTAGGTGTGCGCCAGCGGCCGCCAGGCGTTGTAAAGGTGAAAGCTTTGGCCGAGAAGCGAATGGAACTCGTTGGGCGAGAGCCGGCCAGTGAAAGCGGCCGCAGGCCAACCGGTTAAGAGGAGGCCAGCAGCCGCGACGACCATGAGGCAGACTCGATAGGGCTCCTCGGCGGTGGTGGGCTGCTGTGGCTGCGGCTCGGGTTTCTGGCCATGCAGATGCAAAAGCATCGTGAGCTGGTCCGGCGTGGGGACGGCGGCGATGGTGTGCTCCTGCACGTCTTCTGGAAACAGGATGACTGGCGGCTTGGCGTTGGCCATGACCATGGCGTGCGTGGTCGCCACCACGGCCCGATAGCCGGCGGCGAGCTTGGCAATGGCTGAAGCGTGCGGCGCGAGCTCCAGCGCCGCCAGCTGGCGTTGCGCGCCAAAGCTTTGCGCGCCAAAGCTTTGCGCCACAAGGGCGCCATGCAGCTGGCGTGCGAGGTCCGGGGTCGCCCAGGCCTCGCACAGCAGGCGTTCGACCGGTTGCGTGAGGGCGTTGGTGGCGTGCTCTTGGCCGGGCTTGGCGCGCAGAAGCTTCGACATCTCGGCTTGCCAGCCAGACGCCTTCTTCTTCCCGGGCGCCTGCTTTCGGGGGCCAAGCGCAGTTTCGCTGTACGTAGAGTCCGGAAGCGTGTAGGCCCAGAAGGGCCGGTTGGTGACGGTCCGCGGGTCGGCGAGCCGAATCCGCGCCTTCGTCACCAAGCTGCGAAGCTTGGCGTGGGCCGACAGCGTGTAGGGCATGGCGTGGGCGACAACCAAGTTCTCGAGCTCGGGCAGGAGGGCGCATACTTCAACCGCGGCAGTGGCGATTACGTCATAGACCACGCCAAGCGTCGAGTCGAACGCGCGCGCCAAGCTCTCGCTTTGTGTAGCCATGGCGGCCGCGCCCGGGCGCACGCGTTCCTGTACCAGCTTCAGGAACGAGCCGCCGTCTCCGTGGCGCTTGTCGAAGCGTCCGGCCAGAAGCTCTGCCAGGAGAGCCGTGCTCTCGTGTAGTCTCTTGAGGCCCTCGATGTCGCGGTTGGCGTCGAGCTGGGCGGCGCCGCGGGGATGCGGGGCTTCGCCTTCCAAAGCCTCCTCCTCGGTCTCAGCACCGCTGCGGCCGACTGGACGCTTGCGTTTTCTCCCCCCCTTGGCGGCGCCGACGCTTTTGCTCTCGCCTGCGGGGGCGGCCGGAAGCAGGGGCATAATCTTGGACATAACGCTCTTTTCGATCGTGGCACCCAAGTGCGCTTCCATAGCGCCCAAGTATTCGAGGATTGCCTCGGTCCCTGACACAGCAGCAGCAGGGGCCTGGGTGGCGGCCGCGTCGGTGGTGGTGGTGGCCGCGGTGGTGGTGGTGGTGGCTGGGACAGGCGGGGCTGCATCGGCGCGAGAACGCTTGTTTGCGCTTAGGGCCGTGGCGGCAGTGGAGGAGACGGAAGCTGTCGTGCTGGAAGCTAGCAGGGCGGCCGTGGCCTTCAAGCGTGCCATGCATGCGGCGTACGCCACCAGCGCGGCTTGTGCCTGGGCATGCCGGCGTGCAAGTAGCGACAGCGCAGCGTCGGCGGCGGTCAGGCTTGGAAGCTTCTCCTTGAAAAGCTTGCCGATGTCGGAAGCCTTGGTCCAGGTGGGCGTGCCGGCTGGCTCACGGTCGCTGGCGTAGAGGAAGCCGGCGCAGCTGGCTGCCCCACAATGGCATGCCACTGCTTTCTCAGTGGAAGTTGTTGGCATCCAGCCATACCAAAGTGTTAGCTGATCGCCCGCTTCGAGGGAAACGCCTGGCCGCAGGCACAGGGCCAGTGCCAGCTGCCCCTCCACAGCGGTGTAGTAGTGCTTGAGGGCACAGTTGGGCGCGCAGGAGTGGTTGGCAAAGCGTGCCTCGTTGCCCATGTGTGCCGCTGACACTTGCCACGGCCGCCGCAGCTCGGCACAGTAGGGGATGTCCTCGGCCGACGCTTCATTGAGGTGCACCAGCTCGCCCGTGTACGGCAGCAGCGGGTAGCCGCATGCTGACGCTGCCAGCGTTGGGCCAGCCCAGGCGAGCGCAAAGCCTTTAGTCAGAAGCTTGGGAGCGTCGACAACTACGAAGCATTCGCGGGCAGGCCACTGCTTTGGCTCAGGTCCTGGCGTATTGGTCTGGAGGCGGCGGCGCGACAGCAGGCGAGCTGAAGCATTGGCATCTGAGGCGTCGGTAGTAGGAAGGCGTGGGCGGGCAGAAGCGGCCACATCGAAAGCTTCGGTTAGCTCGGCGGGCCAGGCGGCACCCCCAGGCACGACGCAGCCGTGGGGCAGGTAGGTAAGCTGCAGCTGCTTGAAGATGGCATTGTTGTGGTTGCCGGGGTGCTCCATGAGGGGGGGGGCTTCTTTTCTCAGTGCCTGCTGCCGTTGGTTGTGTTTTTGTTTGTTGTTTGTTGTTTGTTATTTTATTTTTTATTTTTTATTTTTTATTTTGTTACCAAGACACGGATGTAAGCATCCGGTTTTTCCGGGCGCCAAAAATAATAAGAATTTGACGGACCCCCCAACGCTCGAGAGGAACCACCCCCATATTCTTTATTCAAAATACCCGCCGCACACGCACACGCACACAACCGCACGCACACGCAAGGGCGTACCATGTCGGGTCCGCATCATCAACGAACTGGACGGCCGGCTGCGCTGGTCGGCTGAAGGCAAGAACGAACTAGAGTTCAGGCGTGCGCACCGCAAGAGAGAGGCCTACTACCAAGGAGCTCCACCTTGCGGGTCACCGTGTCCTTGTCTGGGCTGAAGTGTCGCAGCTGCGAATGTGATCACGAAGCAAGTCGTACTGTAATTATATCGTAACATTCTTGTGCCCAAGTGCGACACTCCGTCACGGGAAGAATGCGTGTGTGGGCCTGCGCGCGACCGAGCAGACGTCGGTGCAGTTGCCAGTTGCCAGTTGCCACTCAACATGCCGAAACGGGGGAGCGTTTGTTGATGTGGTGAGGAGGATCATCGTGCTGCGAGGACACTCATACCCTGCGTCGCGCAGATACGCCTGTCGTTGCTTCTCCAGTGGCTCCTGACTCCGATAGCCCCAATCTGCGCGCAGAGAGAGAGAGAGAGAGAACGCCGCAGCCAAGTCGAGCAGTCCCTGTATGATCTGGTACACAACATGTTAGACAGACGGCGACGCACGAACGGCAACAAGCCAGTTAGCGTGACAATCAGCATCTTCGGCAAGGAGAGTCGTTCATGGCCGAAGCGGAAAAGAGGATCAGACGGGGGCCGCTTCGCAGGTGCATAGACGCGAACAATGAGGTGCTGAGCAATCGAGAGACCAAAACAGAAAGAATGTGTGATGTATTGGATGGGTTCAATCCCTCTTCTTCGTCTCTCCCCCTTCTAACTCGTCCCTCTTTTTCGACCCTCGATCTCGCACCTCGTGGCATTTCTTACATTCCACCGATAGCCTTCTTGTCGACTCCGTTCCGTCAGGCCAGGCCGTAACAAAGCACGAGCATCGAGTACGTGTTGCCTTTCCTTTGAAGCACATCTTTCATCCCACTAACATCGGCGCCTCCAGTGTCTCTCAGTCTCATCCTGTAGGCGGTACACGAGCCAGATACCGATGCATAGACTCCACGAGGCGGGAGAAGCTCTTGAAAGTAGTCGTTGGGTCGTCGATAAACATCATCCTTTAGTATTCGTCGGCCTTCGCAGCGCCCTGGTCTCCCCTGATCGAGCTCTTGTCGCCGATGCGATAGGGCCGAACCGACGCGATGTAGTCCCTGGAGATGCTGGCGTAGTCGATGTTGAAGGCGCCTCCGGAGATGTTCGGCGTTTAAGTGCTCGATCCGGGCAATGCTGCCGCTGGCGTTGTCGGTGCGAGCCTGCGCCGCTAGGGGTGCTGGCTGCTTGCAGTGTTTGGTACCGACGCGATCGATGTTGGGGGCGCTCGCACCAGGGGACGCGTCTGAAGACGCTCGATGCCGACGCGCTCGATGTGGAGCCCTGAGCGCTGGGGACGTTTGGCGTCGTGTTTGATGTTGGAGGCGCTTGCCGTCGGCGCTGCCGATGCTGGTGCAACGTTCGGCGCTGGCGAGGTGATTGCAGACCCAGGATCTGATGGCATCGCCCGCACCGAGCGGTCGCAGTCGCGCGTGGCGTTGGTGCGGCGCCTGCTTTCAGCGCTGACGATGATGCCGGGTCAGCAGCGTGTGCGAGCGAGTGCGCGCGCGGTGCCTGGTGCGATCGGCGGTGGCAGGCATCAAGGCCGACTGCAACGCGCACTGGCGTCTGTGAGAGGCGCTCGCGTTCGTAGACTCTGGGACATGGAGGCAGCAACGGCGGCTCTGACGGCGGAGAGGAGGGGAAAGCTGTGTGCAGTAGTTTTGGGCAATTTGACGAGGGAAACGGGCGGGGTGGTCTGAAGGACTCGTCATGCCCACACCCACGTCCATCTTGTGCCTGCATTCTGTAGGAGATAGCGTGCGAGGCAAGAGCAGAGGCAGCACGCTGCGGCAGTTGGGTGTCTCTGTTCAAGGGTAGCGCAGCGTTCGGCGCGATCGTCGGGAGCGGTGGCGCGCCTTCCTTTGCCCCCGCGGCGGACCGAGGAATACCGGCACGAGCCCCCTGCGCGGCGTCTAAGGCGTACCGCGCTCGCAGACTGGTTTGCCAGGGGCAATGCTCAAGGCAACGGCCGCCCTTGGCCCTGGTGGCATGCGCGGTGAGGGCAAGGGCTCGCGCTGTGGCCACCTCGTGGGCGTCGGGCTGAATAGACGCGGAGTACTCGCTGGGGCATGGTGGCCCAACGAGCTTACGATCTGGGCAATTGCGCGTGTTTAATTTTATTTCACCCTCACTGGCTGCTGGCCCGTGCCTGGCTCTTTATGAGACACATCACATCGTGCATTACCCAGGCGAAGCTCAGAAGCAGCACTTTCTTCTTTCCTCTTGCCTTCTCCGCTTGACTGTAGGTCACGTAGTACCAGGCTGACGCCTTTTGCTTCCGCCAGTCCTCTTGATCAGCTGTGTGCTCCCCATTCGCCTCTTCAAACCTCGCACGGTACTTCAAGTGCAGGTGCTCGGTGAGGGGCACGATTTGCCGCTGTAAGCTGTTGAAGTACTTTTTCCCCTGATGGAACTGCCCCGGCAACCTCGCCGCTTGGCCAACCAGCATCTGTCAGGTTGGTAGGGAATAACCAGGTTCTGTTATGACGGTAGCCAGAAAGGAAACAGGAAGGGAGGTTACCTCAACTTCGGTCTGACCACCGTGCTGGGTCATTAAATGGATCAACTCAGTGTCGTATTGTCTTTTGAGACTGACTGCTTGTTCCACAAAGCCCTGACATGGAGTTCATCAGTGGCAGAAATGAGAGAAGGAGGACAGGATGCACACACCTCATATCCGTGCACAAGAAGTGTGCTGTCGATTTTCACCCTGTGCTCAGCCTCAACCAGGATTGCATCCACACAGATCTTACGATAGAGCTGGCCCAATATCTGTGCACGATTGATTCATGCCAATGGAAGATCATCAGTCTGGTGGAAAGGACGGGAGTGAGAGTGTATACCTTTTTGGATGGGTAGCTGCCCCAGCTCCTATCCATGAAATCGGGGAAGCTGCGCACCGTCAGCTCACGAGGCCTCTCTGCAGGTATCCCCGTTTTGTTGAAATCAACCGCCATGCTGTGAATCTGCGCAAGTCGAATGCAGTTATCATCTCTGACCCCCTCAGCAGACAGGTCCGCGTGCACTCTCTGTGCACGAACAGAATTAACTGTTTAGACTCGTGGCGCCAGGAACCAGGTGAAAGGAGGCCACGCACGTGGGCATTGGCTATCACCCCCACCAGGTCGTTCTGCATGAAATCGATGAAGAACCGGATGACGTCGACGCGTGTCACTGAAGTGACCTCTTCAGGTTTGGGGCCAGCGTAGTCCATGGCTGGATGATTTTCCATGCGGGGAAGAAAGAGAGAAGAGTCCCAGCTGACAAAGTAGAGATCACCATCCAGATCAGACCCTGGTCGTCGGTCCGATGAAAGGTGTGAGTAAATCTCAGTACGGCACGCGACTGCGTTGATGATAATGGCAGAAAGGAGTGTGCCTTCACCTGCCAGCTCATTTGGGTGTGGTCGATGGCCCTTCTGGGGAAACACCAGACAATCGACAATATGGTGAAGGGCTGGGCAATCGATGGCCTGGAACATCCGCACGTCTCCTGGGTGAAGGACGGGACACTTGGCCACCACTACCCAGCCTTTGTGGACTTTCACAGGCTGGTGCCACCAAGTTAGAACCATGCTAATCATAAAGATAGCAAGGTTACCTTTGAGGAGTATTTGCTGTGGCGAAACTCTGTACTGTGTGGGCAAGCCACTGTTGCTGAGTATTGGAGAAACACTTGGCCATACTCCAGGGTATTAGTTTCGTCCAGCACGCCCAGAAGGTTACGGGACTGCCCATAAGCAAGGCCGGTAAGTAAACATAATTGTTCATGTCTGGGAGGAACAGCTTGTTGTACCTGGGGAACGAAAATGCGTGCCTTCTGTTTGATATCTAAAAGGAGCCCATTTCTGATGGCTTGCAGGCAGTTCTGCAAGAAAGGCTCCTGGGTGGAGAAGCCTGTTGGGCAGGATGGCTGGTCAGTACAAGAATTGATGGAATCAGGTTCCCTCCTGAACACAACATACCAGCCCAGAGCATGCCTGAAAGGCGAGAGTGGAGTGGGGTGGCCTTCTGGAGCAGCACTGACAGGGCAGAGTCCAGATCCAAGGTCATTTTGTTAAGCTGTGACACCTGGCAAAGAGAAGTGAGTGAAGTGGTGAAAATGTAAGCAAACCACACAGCTTGCAAGGGTTGAGAGGTGCTGTACTTGAGAGGCTTGAAGATCAAGAAATGCCAAGTCAGGGACGCCCATACTGCTCATGATGGCAATCACCTGATGATTGAGATGACCAGGAAGATACTTGCTGTGGCTGAATATCTCCAGTACGTTGTGGTCTGATTCGAATTTCCACATTGAGCGCCGCCACTGTAGCTGTGTGTTGTCACCATTTGGGTCAACAACAACTACGCCCTTGTAACCTGCAAACCTAATCTACAAGCACAGACACACACACACACACACACACACACACACACACACACAAAGGGTGAGTGACAATATCAGCCACAACATGGGCTAGGATGGCACCTGAAATGCAGAGGGCAGGTAAGCCAGCCTGAGAGCCTTACTGACCTTCATGGCCAAAGAATGCGAAATCTTGCCGACCCCATCAGAGAACGTGTAGTTATTCCGAATGATGTCAGGAATGGTGGTCATTTGTTCTGTAGGCACATGAGCAACCCCAACCTTGCTGCTGGAGAAGCACTGCCCCATGCGTGCAGCATACTTGGCTGGAACCTTGTTGGTCGAGAAATTCCCTGATGATAGTGGTAAGCACAATATAGGGATGGCTCCCTCTGGCCTGGGGCGTACCCATCCATTTTACAAGATCTGCAATGGTGGTCTTGGTTGGATTGTTGATGTTGAAGAACCAGCAGCTGGACTCACGGATCTGACTTGAAGAAAAAGCCAGGAACTTGAAGTGCTGCTTTCCCACAGGTGGTACAAGACCTGTGTGGCAATTTGAATGCTATGTAGCCATGAAATTATCACCTAGGATACAGGCTTACCTTTGTCCATGATATTGGCAATTCTGTTCAGGATCATCTGATTGTACATCATCACAACACAAGAGGGTCAGAGCAGCATTAGATGAAAGGGTCCGGTGATGCATACATACCCGATTGACAGAGCTGTCCTGAATGCAGAGTTGGTTGAGACCCTCATCAACAAAGGAGACTCGCAGGAAGTAAGAACCCAATTGCTTGGTAGCCTCCCAGTGGCGCAAGACTCGATTGGACTGAACAGCAGATGGAGGAAAGAACAGCACTCGAGTTGGAGTGACTGCAGCACTGTCGATCCACAAGTGGTTGGCCGGGATGTCTGCAGAAAGCGCTCTGTGGGTTAACAACTGCTGGACCAAGGCGAAGAGAGGGCCTATTGGTGGGCCTGCCACAAGCTCGCACCTTCCTCATCAGCTTCTGCCTCTCCAGCATGATGCCAGGCTCGATGGAAAGATGTTCCTGGGTTGTAGAACCTCTTGTGCTTTCCATACATTCGATAGAGTGCCCTCTTGGCCTGGTCGATATCGGCCTTGCACTCGGGTCGCTGCAGCCTGACCACAAAGTCGGGGATGATGTTTTCCAGCCGCACGTAGCCAGCAGACAGCAGGCAGCTAAGGGCGTAGCACAGCCGATCATCGATGCCCTCAAACGACTGGGGAGAGACAGGGACCGCACTTTGCTCGGACCCTTGGACATACTGGTACACATCCGCCGTGTAGAACTGCTTTCGCTCCAGCCTTGCAAGCATAGTGCAGAATGGCCGCGAGACCTCTGAGCCGATATCGAGTAGATAGACCAGACAACTGCCCAAAAGGTCCTCGGTGTGCTCGCCTGGCCCACTCAAGGGCAGGCCAGTGACGCGCTGGCCAGTCGGCCATGAGGGTCCCGCCACGTCCGAGATGAACTGGAGTGCGGGTGGCCACTTCAAGTCAACGTAGAACCGATGGATCAGGCCAACCGACTCTCGCTTGTGAGCCATCTGCCTAATGCCTGAGAAGCGGGCAGTGGCCTCGAACAAGAGACACTGGTCAACGAAGGCTATGACCAGCTCCCGCTTGCCAAAGTCCAACCTCACGCGTGTTCCTCCTGATGTGTTTGTGGGAGGGTAAAGATCATATGAGTCTAAATCAAAGAAATGGGTTTGGAGGAGGAGGAGGAGGAGGAGGAGGAGGAGGGGGTACACACTAGCACTCCACCTAGGGGCAAATACACCAGGCTGCACCCAAATTCCCATTTCTATGCGTATAAGGCTAAGGGAGTTGCTGTCGTGCGTCCCCTTGTGCACAAGGCTCTTTGGCTTTCGCCCGCTGACAATGAGCTGAAGGCATGGGAATGATGTTGGATTAATCAGCCGAGGAACAGGTGTGGGGACCAGACTTGTACCTTCCGCCCATTCATCACAATACCGCCGTCCCTGCGTCCCACGTGAGAGAACCAGTCCTGTTCCTCTTCATCATTGCTTTTCCCTCTTTGAAAGAAATGCTCTGCCCCGTCGACGTCCTCAAATCTGACAAAAGCATACCTCGTCCTTTGTTACACAACGCAGGGTTAGACACACGTGTGTCTGATCTTTAAAGGGCTTCAAGAAGTTATTCATATTGTCGCATACCCTCGTTTAGTTCGCTCATGGATGGTACAAGCACGCACTGCACCAGAGGGGCGACACAGCGCACGCAAGTCATCTTCACCACACTACCGTCCCGTGCAAATTTAATAAGGTTTATAGTAGCCCAACAGACAGCATACGTGAGGAAGGGCCCAAATGAAAGGAAGAAGGGGGGTGCACCGATGCCGGTAGGTTCCCGATGTACACCTCCACTTGGTTGTGTTGTTTTGGGCTGTACACAGTCGGTGCAGCCTTGTTGGGGTCCAACCAACGGGACCCCGTCCTGCGCACATCGCCAACAAACCAATACAATAAACTCTGGTCACCGTCCTCCATTACCCTTCCGATCTGTGGCCTCCTTTCTCTTCTCACGCGGTTAATATTCTGTTGATCATCCCTCTTCTTGGTGGTCTTTGTCACCGCGTTGCTGCCAATTCTCCGAGGCAGAGCTTTCTCCCTGCAAACGAAAAGAAAAAGAACACGAAAATAAGAAAAAAAAAAGCACGCTGTAGCGATGGCCTGGCTCGCGGTGACGACGTCATCAACTACACATTAGACTTGGGGGAAATGCACAAGAAATGAATAAAATGAAGTTTATTCCATCGCCAGCAGGCTCAGCTCGATGTTGGCGATTTCTGCAATTACACCAAAGGCAATAGGGTGGAGACTCCTGCTGTGTCGCCAGGCTTGCTTAAGGCAGGAGAACTTCTTGAAAATGGCAAACACATTCTCCACCTGCACCCGTACAACACCCACATTATGGTTAAATTGCTCTTCCTGAGGCTTCAGGTGCCTTCCTTTTACAGGAGCAATAACATGGGGATTGCCAATATAGGCCTTGTCACCAAGGACCTTTTCCCCTTCTTCCAGTATTGAGAAGAAGCCGATCTCAGCCAGTTTTAGGTCGTGAAAGGCACCACTGGCAACACCACCACCAATCCAGAGTATCCTCTTCGTATAAGGACAGATTGCCATGTCATATTTAAGAGCATGGTGCTTCTTTTTCCCATTATAGTAGACCATTTGTACCTTGTTGTCAGATGGTCTCTGAATAGGGCATTCAGTTGCATCAATTATGCCCACTAATGGAAATATTCCATATGGTACTCTGGCATCAGCCGAGATCTGTTACCAAAAAGAACAGTTAACCACCAAATCAGGAACTAGGAAATAAGCAAAAATAGGAGTACCGTATTCAGGGCAGAATAAAGGATAGCCAAGATCCGCCATATCCAAAGTCGGAAGGTCTTCCTGTCACACTTTAGGAAGGTACAACTGACATCTTCAGTGTTGTAGGTCTTTAGGAAGTAGAGTGTCCATAATAGGTGGGTAGGTGTTGGCTGATAAGGAAGGCCAGTGCTATAATTGGCAATGAATTGCCACAGAATTAGCACAGTCGTAGGTGTTGTACCAAAATGAGCCATCCACACCCTGTCAGATATAGATCTGGTCCCAATTAGGCGAGATGCAGCCAGGTGCAATCTCGCCACATGGTGACGCAGGTCACTGAAAAAAGGAGAAAAGAAATGATCAGAAAATCATATCTGTAGACAGAATAAACACCATAAAATAAGACAAGGTTGAAGAAAACAAAAACTGTTTTCCGCCAGGTTGCTGCCAGGTTGCTATGAAAAGTCAATGAAAGTGCACAACCAATCAGAAATCAGCAAATAAAAAGCTTTGAAAGTGATTGGACAAATTGCATGAAATTCGGTGGAAGATTGGTTGAAAAAAAAGTCTTACAAAAATCAAAAACAAATGATAGGGAAGATTGTCACTTATGTGTCTACATACCTCATGGCCAGACAGAAGTATTCTGATGAAGAGATAGATTTTATTAGTGAACAGCTAGAGAACTCAGAGAAGATGAAGGGAGAGATCGCAGAAGAGTTCTTAAAGAACTTCCCTGAAAGTGGACGAAAAATCGAGAACATCAAGCAGAAAATTACCAAGATGGCCGCTGACAAGAATGTGGAGCTCAAGGATCGCGTGCGCGCTGAGGCGCGGAGCGTATTAGGCAACGGTAAGATGAGCGCCCAGAATACCGTCAACAGTACAGCCCCCACTTGTTCCGTCGTTGTCGTTCCTCACTAACGCTTTATGACAGCCATAAATGCGCTCTTGCTGGGCCAATCGCCGAAGAAGGCAGCCAAACCTCCGGCGTGGGAGCCGGGGGCCGAAGAGTCCGACTCCGCTGAACAGGCCCTTTTTAAGACATTCGTTCCCGCGTGGGCTCAGGCGGAATTACGCAACGCACGCCGCCAATCCATTGGCGCAAAACGGCCGCGGCTCGAGATGGAATCTACGGAGGACGAAATTTCGGAAGCGGAAGCCCCAGCTCCGGCGACTCGTGCGATAACCGCAACGGCTTCCCTGGCGATCCTGACGACCACCTGGCACGACAACGAGAAATTTCACGTGTTCTTGTGGAAGCTTCCGGCCGACCGCTTTGAACTCGATGTCGAGGTAACCAACTCCGGGAATGCCATCGAGATTTCGTTCAAGCGCCTGCTCCCAACCKACGACTCGCTCATGAAAATCGCCAGAGAAGTTCTCGGCCTGCAAGCCAACCAGATCACGGAGATCGGAAATTTCGCAAACGCTACAAAGCGATGGACCGTGAAGGGAAAATTCGCGTCACGCCTACGCGCCAGGTTTTATCCACCGACCACATGAAGGTGGCCAATGTCGACGACATCACGTGCCTCACATTCCCCTTCTTTGATGTGGAGAAAAAGGAAAACGGGGGAAAGAAAAAGATTTAATTGCCTTTATTTTTGATTTCCCCCAAGTCTATTGATCCAAACGTGATTTTGACGATCTTACTTCAGCCAATCAAGTCTCTCCTGAACGTACCATTTTATAATTGAACTACATCTTTATGTATTCTTGTCTTTTTCTCTCATAAACACACCCACCATCCACTGTGTTATGTGGGGATAATTTGAATCTCCTTGTGCCCTGTGTGGGGATTATTATTATTATTATTATTATTATTATTATTATTATTATTATTATTATTATGATCCCCTTATGTGGGAAAATACACAAAAGAGAGAGATTCTGTGTTATGTGGGGATTTTTCTATCCCATAATTGTGGAAAAGGAAGGAGAGCGAATTATGTGGGGATAACATCCCCTTGTGCACACTGGGAAAAATAAGTCCACAAAAAGGGTGCACTGGCCACGCGCCTGGCCGCGCAACCTGCGTTCGGGCGCAACAGATGCACACTTTTTGACCGTGTTTCGCAGTGTGCGCAGGCTGACGCACAGTTCTTGCTCAAGGTTGCGCACACCTGCGCTGGAAACATGAAATGCATTCTAAGCTCAGAGGTGCGCACAGTTTATGTGTCAAGCGCTGAGGTGCGCACAGTATGCGCACAAGCTTAGGGGTTGCGTGGCAGTGTGCAGAGCGATCGTGTGTGGTGGGTGTGAACGGCGGTCAGGTTGTGGCGATGGCGCGTGGCGTTCGGGTCGTGCCTGGCGATTGATTGCTGCATGGCGGTTGGGTCGCGGAAGTCGGGTCGCAGCGGTGGTGCGTGGCGGTCGAATAGGGTCCGCTACATGTCCAACTGCTCAGACTCGTCTTGGTTGTCCTCCTGGTCTTCAGTTGTAGTCATCGCCGCTGTTGTGGTCTTCGTTGTCGTCGTCGTCATCGCCGTCGTCGTCGTTGCCTGCGTTGTCCTCATCATCATCAATCACGGTCACTGAGGTCCTGCTCCTGCTCGTAGTGTACAAGGTCGTCCTCGAGTTGAACAGGTCTTGTTGTGCGGTGGTGTGCAAGTGGTGTGAGTCACATGTGGCCTCGGCCGAAGAGGTGGCCGAGCTGTTGGACCTCGGCCGGCTGGCGCAGGACGGCCGTGCGGTTCACGTCCAGTCGACCTGCGCCCGTTCGGGCGAGGGCCTCACCCAAGGCATCGACTGGCTCACCGAGCAGCTCCTCGCCCGGAGCAAGAAGACCAAGAAGAAGTAAGTGCTCACTCATGTGCACTCATCACAACACACATTGCGCCTAGTCCTTATGGCTGTCGTTGCTGGTACTGGCACTGGTTGTGTTGATGCCGGTGCCGGTGCCGGTCCCGTCGGCGCTGCTGGTCCCGACATCGACCGGTCGCTCGGCGAGGCTAGCGGGCGTGAGCCGCTTCTTCTTGACCTCGTTGAAGTCCTCGTAGTCGTAGCTCTCGGGCCACAGGTCGATTCGCTGTACCGTGCACACCCGGCTGTCGGTGTTGACGACAAAGGTGATGTTCATCACGTCGATCCGCACGTCGTAGGTGCCCTCCCTGTGTTTCCGCTTCATGTGGAGCGTTCGGATGTCGAGCGCGAGCACCTCCTCGATGCACCGCCTGGCCCGCTCCCAGTCGTTCTTGAAGAAACGCAGCGCGTGCGCGTTGCGCTGCAGGCTCTCGACGGCCTCGTTCGACATCTGCACCTGCAGTCGCCCGCTGCCGGCCTCCTCCTGCTCGTCCTCCTCGCCGTCTTTCTTCTGCTTGCCGTCCAGCTCCACGAGCCACTCGGCCGTGATGGCGTCGGTGATGGCGTCGTAGCGCGGAATGTAGGGCTTGATGTCGAGCACGGGCGTATTGTTGACCAGGTCGACGCCCCCGACAGGTGCAGCGTCTCGCCCTCAATCGATTCGACGCGGGCCACGCTCAGGCCGATGGGGCACGGCCGGTGGGGCGTGCGGGTGGCCAGCATGCCGAGCTTGCGCCCGCCGAGACGCGGCGGCTGGATCCGGTTCTTGGGGTTGCCCACGTTGTTGTGGAAGAGGAAGACGATCCACACGTGCGAGTGGCCCTCGAGCCCGATCAGCGCATCCTTGGGATTCGTCAACACCTCGGACCTGTGGCGTGGCGTGGTGAGGCGTCGTGGTTAGCAGCCGTGCCTGCAATAGGGGTACTGGAGAGAATGAGAGAGAGAGAGAGAGAGAGGAGAGAGGTCACCTGCGCAGCGTGAGCTTGCCGCGCGACGAGGGTACGAAGAGGCCCTGGCGCGGGGTGCGGTGTCGCGCTCGAGGAAGCACGACTCGAACAGACCAATGGGTTGGAGCGGCACCACATGGTCGAGTGGCGTCAGCGCCTTCTGCTTCCTGTCCCTCTTCTTTCCTTTCCTCTTCTGCTCTTGTTGCTCTCCCTCGCCCTTGGGCTCGGATCGTCGTCGCTTGTGCCCGAGCTGGGCCGCGCCCTCATCCATCTTTCCAGTCTCTTCTTTTGCCAGCACCTCCGCCCCCTGTGCCTGTGCTCTGATCTCTTGTTGCTTGGCCGACTTTGAATTGGTGAAGATGAACGCCGCAGATGGGCCAACTGAGCCACTAGTACTCGCCCCCCTCCCAATATGCATATCGAAGAATTGGAGCATGGCGTCGCTCATTCGCAGTAAGTCGGGAGCGCGAGGATTAGGACGAAGGGCGGGCGCACAAAGCGGGCATGTTTGTTCGCCCTATAGGGCCGAGTGGCCTGTGTCTGTGCCGCGGTAGTCAAATCGAGCTCCATCTCCATTTCATTTTCTTGAATTGAATTTTTCCTCCCGTATTTTCCCGCCAGAACAATCACAAACCGCGGAGTAAAAGCCCGTCCACAACAATGCACTGAGCGCACTAAGGATTATCATCATCGATCGGTCAAGGTTCTTCATTCACCCTCAATTGAACAAAAAATAATCCCTTAATAATCATTGTGGTCCCACAATAAACGCTCTGAACGCGCACACTAACAGGAGTGCATATATGCAAAAGTCTCAATACAGCCTAAACGTCCATCTATCCAAACTCTCCGCTCCTCCTGACGCAAGCTGCTCCTGGCCTCCTCCGTATCCTCGAACTCCGCAGACCCTAATCTGAGACACGGGCAGAGACGACAGCAAGAACGCGAAAGAAACCCAACTCTATGCTGGGCGGGAACAGAGAGGGCGGGATGTGCGAGCGCACTCTGGGAGACTAGAAAAGAATAGTCTCCCTGCGTTGCGCTCGCATGACACGGCCGGAGGACCGCCTAACCGGCGGTCCACCGGCCTCCTCGTAGTGCGAAAAGGGAAAACCATGCCCGAAAAACAGCACTACGAGGTCGGGAAAGGAAGGCCACTCCTCGCGGTGCGAAAAGGGAAACCATGCCCAAAAACAACGCTACGAGGTCGGGAAAGGAAGGCCACGCTAACCGCGTGCCTCAACAGCGCTGGCCGCGCTGGCAACACGTCGGCTAACCGCCGCGTGAGAGGAAAAAGAGGCGTTTATTGTGGTCGCAACAAACTGCGTTGTTCTGGCTATCGCCGAACAACTACAGATCTCGCGCCTACACTTGTCTTCCGTCACCAAAGGTCCTGTACTCCAGCCGAGCCCAGAACTACGAAGTCGCGGATGATCAGCAGAGCTCCTTGATCTGGCGATGAGGGAGTCGTGTTCAAAGCTGTATACCCTGTCCTTGTCGGCTAGGAAGCGCGAGAGTTTTTTGCCCCACCGGAGTTGCTGAGT
Source organism: Acanthamoeba triangularis (assembly GCA_902749335.1). Taxonomy (NCBI): domain Eukaryota; phylum Discosea; order Longamoebia; family Acanthamoebidae; genus Acanthamoeba; species Acanthamoeba triangularis. The sequence goes on from CACVKS010000030.1 coordinate 18,316, forward strand.
CGACCGCAAGAGCGAATGGCCTTCACCCGAACGTTCGGGGAGAGGAAGCTGCAGGTAGTTGAGGATTTCGTCGGTCCCTCGTGGAAGGTCCTCTTCATTCTCTGCAAGGAACACCAAGCGCTAAGCCATATGGCTTAAAGAGCGAAAACGAGTAGTGCCAGAAGAATGTACCGATGGCCAGGTAGAGCGCGTAGAAGAGATAGCGAGCAGGAACGGGGCCACCGCCGCCTCACCTCCGTGACGTAGTGATCGTCGGGGGGTGCATAGATCATTCGGCTGGGCCGTCTTCAGCTGTCAACCGGGAGCGCCAGGGAAAGCAGCGTACCTGCGAGTGTTGCTGCTGCCCGAAGAGCGCATACTACTCTGAGAGTTTGGAGGAAGACGGAGCACCTTCATTGCGTCGGCACATCTCACGGAAGCAGTGTACGCGAAAAGCATGACGGTCGGCGTCATCAGACTCTACTTGCAGCTGCTTCTGTCGCTTTCGCAGTTGCTGGTCTTCGGAGAGCGAGAGTACCCTTTTGCTTCCCCCGACGCCCGTCCCTCCGTCCGTCACGAGCGTACTGCGACTCCTTCGAAACCATCTTCTCTCGCAGCTCTTGCTTCGTGAAGTAGTTGTTGTTTGTGTATGACTTGGCAGCTCTGGTCTGACTGTACAAGCCCCGCCGCCCATCTTGAGCAAGAACTTAGCCTGCGTTGTGTCGCTACGCGTCACAGCGGGAAAATAAGAGTGCAAAAAGTTTCACTTTTTCACGTACGCGTGGAAGCGCCATACTAAGCCGCGAAAAACTCTCAGACATATATGACAGACAGGATACGCTTGCCCTTGCGCACAGCGTGGACGGCTTGTGGTCGGAGGCCTCTGGAGGATTGAATGAAATTCGGCCCGGAGGCCTCTGAATCTTTGTTCTGGCCCTCAAATCATTATTTAGATTTATTTGGCATATTTCCTGCTGACGTGGCAACTGCGCTGCGGGCACGGCATGGCACGGCACCGGCGGTAGCATGAACGCCGCAAGCCCGCAAGCCTGAGAACCGTGGCGTTCATGCTACCGCCGGTGGAACGCGAAGTCTTGATCGAGGCCGAGTAGTTGAGTCTGGTCGTCGACGCGGAGCTTTACCCCAATGTGTGGAGCCAATGGAGTAATCACGTTTGTTTGGGGTTCAGAAGTGATCGAGGGTTGAGATGACCTCGAGTAGGGTGCCCAACCTGACACTTATCGACCTTCCTGGAACCGGAAGAAGAGTCCCTGGCGAAGGGTGCAGAAGAGGGTATACCGTACTCTGACAAGCGCCTTGAAGGAGGAGCGGGAGGAGAAGCGGCCTAAGCAAAAGGCGGTGCGCGAGGAGGCTCCAGCACCAGCGGATTCCGACGCGTTCCGCGACTACGAGGTATCTGTCAAAAGAATACTACCAGGTCGATGCACGTCACCCACGATTGCTACCGGCGCCCGGCCGCAACTTCGTTGGGATGTCGCGCCACTTCCAAGTGTTTTTCAACGACATGCGCGCCCGTCCGACCCCGACAGAAGCTTACATGCTTGCTGCCGTCGCCCCTGCGCATCATCACAGCTCCACGCACACCGTTGGCGAGCGGCGCCCCGGCTGCCTGCCTGGGCGGTGTTCCTGCCGTGTACTCGCGTCGAAACCAGCATGCCCCGTTCAAAACTTACGCCATGTTGTGTCTGACGAGCCAAATTGAGTTTGTGTATTGACACCACAACACCAATCCGGTTTGCGGCGAGCTCTGGGTTTGGGTTGCCGCCAGCGTGACGCAACACCGCCCGATATCTTTGCCACCGCGTATGTGCACTCGATACCACATGCCTAACGCGATGTACTCGCCGAGGCTCGCACGCTTGACTCTGTGCCGTCGCCGCTGCTTATCGGCCTGGTGTACTTGGCCCCTCGCGGCGTGCTTGACCCCGGTACGTTTGACGCTTCACACCCGGCGCGGCCCGCCTGACCCTGCGCACTCGACGCTGCATACTCGGCGAGCCACACTTGGTGTCGCGGCGCGTTGTTGAGTTTATGTTCACCTAGAGTCGGCGAGTTGGAGACGCCAACCGACTTTGCACCAAGCCAAGTCTGGCCTGCTATTGACACAATCATACGCAGACTTGAGCCGCAGCCCACCTGTTTACATCCCTGTGTGACCGCCTGACTATGATGGTCGTGGTTGCCCTTACCACCGCCTTGCCTTCGATGCGCCTCACAATGGCCAATACGGCGCACCAAATTCGTGTCGTCCTTGTGCCCGGCGACTACCGCTGGGCAAGTGGGTGCTATGAGCAGCACAGGCGTGTAGGTTTGAAGCGTACGTGGGGGGATGGGAGTGCAGCCAGCCAGCCCAATTTACCATCAATCCAACTTATTGGGGCTGGATTCGTTCTGGCGACCCCAGCCTAGACCGATAGCGCAAACCACAAAGAAATTTCACGTACCAAACCCATCCCCTGGCCCAGAGGTACGCGCCATCTTTTAGAAGAGTTGGACGGGCGCTCACCAACCCAAAGGCTGTCGCCCGACTTCTCCTGCAGGGTACAGGTGGGCCGTGCAACTCGTGTGGCCAAACGAGTCTCATCTTCCCGAGGCCTTACAATGTGAATTTATTCTGCCTTTTCTTTGTTTTGCCCCTGTGTTCATCGATACATGTGGAAGAGTTGGCCAAGTTGAGCAAGATCGCACTAAAACGCAAGCCACAGCGCAACTCCATCCCGCTTGCTGTCCTTCCACTAATACCAACAACATGCTGGCTGTGCTCTGGCAATACTACTAGGCCCTCCTCCACCCGGCGAGCCCCCTCTACGTGGCACCAAGCAGGGTGCCCCTGGGCGGCTTGGGTCTTCGCCCGATGTGGGACCAGCATGCGCTTGGGCGCTTCCACCTTCGCATATCACCTGTGGGCTGTGCCGTTCTAGGTAGACGACGCCACCTTTGCCGAGCTGCGGACCTACAACTACCCGTCCCTCTGCGGCCTCTCGCACATCCTCTGCAGACCACTCGCCCTGGCCGACTACCAGTGCGGTGCGCCTCTGGCCTTTTCGCAGCCCAGAAAGATATCATCATCCACAAGCAGAATCACGGCAGAGGAGTTTCACGGCCTCAGCGCCACTGGGTATACACCCGACTGCAGCTCTTCTCTTTGATTTTCCTACCTTTTCGCCTGCTTTCTCAACGAGTGCGTTGTGGTGCATTCACTCGGGGCTAACCTTTGACTCAGCAGGCACATGATCTGACCATCTCCTCTACCGCGTGCGCTCCCTAGACAGCAGGAAAAAAACAAAGCTGCACAAGACGGGTGGTTGCAGTCACGATTGTGGGCTCGAGCACGGCTCCCTTGACGTAGTTCTTGAGGAGGGCCACACTTGGGCCTTTCCTTTTTTGATTTAATGATCAGAATCTGCAGAATGAAAGGAGTTCTCCCCTCGGGCTGCGCCTTGTAGTGATTTCTTCAGTACTACGTTTTTGCGTTCGTCCTACTTGGCAAAGTCTTCGTTGATGGTGACGCATCTCCTCGGTTATCCAGCGCCAGCTACCTCCCTTCTCACTGAGTTATCCGTGGTGATATCTTCAGATGTGCAGCATCTACCTCACGATGACTGCCAGGTCCTTCCCTGTCACTGCACGATGGTGCTTGGGCAAGGAGGAGAAGACCGTGGAAGGTTATCCGCGTGACCATGGGCAGCATCCTACTTCTTCACACTGGACAGCAGAATCTGCACTCCACAACCGCCTTCACTCGTGGCTCTCGTGGCCTCATGGCGATCAGTGTACTCATCCACATTGGTCCAGTGCTCCACTGCATAAAGTGATGAGTTGTGTGTCCCACTGATGTTTCCCTTCAAAACCAACCAACAAACAAACAAACACAGCTCTTATTCGAGTGTTTGTTGCTTGTTTTGTTATTTTTTGTTTTTTCGTTTTTTTCGTTTTTTATTCTATTTTTTGCTCTTTTTTTTTTTTCGGTGACCGAAACCAGCTAGCCAAGTGGTACACGAGCTCCCAGTCGACACGTCGTAACTGGGAGGATCGGTCTGCCCAGCTTGCCCATCAATCACGAGTGCCTTGGCGTACTGACTGATCCAATGGCACACGAGCGACGTCCTCTTCTCGCTGTACCGTCTCTGGCTGTTAAAGGCATCAGGGGGTGCGGTAGCGTGGGTTGTGTGAGGTCTTGCTAACAGCATTTCGCAGGGGTAGGTGCTTGTAGACCGCCTGCAAGAAGAAGCAGTAGAGCCGGAGACTCTGCCCTCCTGATGCTCTTGCGCGTAAGGAAGTTCTCAATTGGGGGGAGAAGGGCCGCCTGCCAAGTAGGCTGGAGCCTTCTGGCCAAGGCCGACGGTGCAGGGTAGGGGCGGTGGGAGGGGGGTGGGGTTGCTCACCCCACGGGCCACGGCATGCCGGTGATATCTGCGTGGAGCAAGACGTCTGGTATAACCCCCTGTTCGCGCGGGTCCGTCGAGTGGAGTAGCATGGGGGAAGGGCCTTGGTGTCAGCGAGGAATGGCCGGCGCCTATTTTCGTTAACGGTTCCCTTCCTTGCAGCTGGCCAACTTCTACCCAGCTGATAGGTTTATTAAGGAAACTGATCTTCGTGCCGAGGTACATGATTGACCTGCACGTGCTGTTCTTTACAGTGATGGGGACGCTGTTCCACACTAATTGAGGCAGTGAGCTATTGGAGGTGCTGACAGCCACTGATTTGGAGGGGTTGATCTTGACACCATGGAAACGGCAGAACGCCGAACTGTGGCCACCATTCTCGCGTTCACACTCTCTCCGACCCTACTCTTGCTACTACTCAGCACAGCGGCCACTGACGTAGGATCTTCGCAACAACGTCCAACTCCACTACCCATTGTGCAAGGGCCGGCACCAGGGCAACGTGCACTTCGGCAAGTGGCCGGACAGAGAGGTGGCAATCAAGGTCATAAAGGGCAACCGCCTCCCCGCCAAGGTGTTTCGCAAAGAGGTCAACGCCAGGGCCACCTTAATTCACCCCAACATAGTCCCCCTCCCTGCGGCGTGCACGAGAATTTTGTTTCTTTTCTCTTTTTTCCGCATTCGCTTGGTCGTGTTCGCGTTCGCACTCGCACGCGCGCAGCGAAAAGGAATTTTCCGTCCGGACTGTTTTTCCAGGTGAGTCGCAGGCGCAGTCGCAGTCGCAGTCTTTGGTCGTACCCGCAGACGCGTTCGCAAGTTCAAGCACATTCCAGGTGCTTCGTATTTCTCGTTTGCTTTCCCTCTTTGCTTTTTTCTTTCCTCCAGCTGCGGCACCTCTTCGCCGAGAAAGTCCGGCTGCAGGACTGGACGAGAGAGAGGAGAGGGGGCGGATATGCTGTGCTGCTCTTTATGAGTGGAGGTGGCCTACAAGAAGGATTCCTCCTTCATCATCCACACGTAGTCGTCGTCGTCCTCGATCTTGAAGGCTTGGATGGCTGCCTCTCGGGGGCGGTGCCAACTACCCTACGGCGGGGGCTAGAGCGAAGGAGTCCACAAAGAAGAGCGGGTAAGAGATGGAGGGCCTGTTGGCGGGCGAGGGGGAGCGGAGAGGCGCCGAAGCGCGGGAGGTGAACGAAGGCTGGCTTCCTCCCGGCCGGTTGAGGCACGAGTTGGCCGGGGCAGAGGCGTCCTTGCCATGGCGTCGGCGCTCCCTCGCGAGGGTGTTTGCCGTCCCAGTGGTCTGTGAGAAGGCGTGGCAGGAACTGCAACACATGATAAGAATGATGAGAATGATGACGTGTCAGGAAAGATCCACAGCAGCCACGTGAGACAATAAAATTGGCCTACCTCCGCTCCTCGTCGGCCTTTCAGTTCGTCCTCCTTGCGACCCTCTTCGTCTCGAGGTCGACTGGCTTCGCCGGTTAGTTCTTCCGAGGCTGTCCCACTAACCCCGCCGGTCCTGACGCAACGCAACACGACCGGGTCACATCGCGTCTCCGACGTCAAAAATGTTTGCGTGTGCGTGGGTGCGCGCGGCGCATGTATTTTACCTCGTGAGTGCAAACGCGTCCCGGGCTTCGCGGCCGTCCACGCAGCCACGTCTTCCTCGAGCGTGCCCGGCGGCAGCGTAGTACAAGCTGGCCGGTGTCCGACAGGCCGGGAGGCGGCGTCAATACAGAACGAGGAACAGGTAAGGACGGAGAGAGCACGGGCACGGGCACGGGCACGGGCACGGGCAGTTCGACAGGTCCAACAGTGAACCTTTGCCCCGCCATTGAGTAGCGTTTGGCGTGGGCATCTGAGGGAGAGGCCCATGGGCACTGCCCGATCTGGGGCTCATTGTGATCCTTCGCCAGCGCCTTCGTCCGATCGGTTTACCACAATAGTCTTGCGTCCAAGTGCGGCATCTTCTCCTTCTTCTTCAACCCCACACAGATGGCGCTACACGCAAAGGCTGGATGAAGATTAGGTTGGAAGGTGTGCGGAGCTCCACGTGTTTGTCGACCAACACCAATTTTAGCAGTGGTACACTTTTATTGGCCAAGACACACCGCGCAATAAGGCCACAACACGTATTGAGAGGGGGGGGGGTGAGAGCGACACGCGGGAAGCAGACTTTTACTTCTTCTTCTTCTTCTTGCACCACACAAGAGAGAGATGAAGAGAGCACAGCCAGAAGCCACTCCTCTTTGTCCTGAGGTCTATGCCGAGCTGGACAAACACCTAGCCGATATCGACATGAAGCGCTTGCCGCAGCAGCTTCGTGGCTTGCGGGGACTGTTTGGGACGTTTGCTCTTCTGCTCAAGAAGGATGCTAGCGAGCTACAAAAGGAAGTGGAGCAAAAGCTGAAGCAGATGCTGCCCGAAGCCAATTCATTCGAGTTTGAAGACTATGTCGCCATGATCGCCAACTGCAACCAAGTTGCCATCATCATCCATTCCCTCGCTCGGGGTGCTTACGAAACCCTGCCCTTTGCTGATGCACCGGAAGCAGGCCGTCCAGGGCCAATGACCAGCCTTCACGTGGCCCTGTGCCCAACGGGTACCGAGTATTATGCACACCCAGTAGTTCCCGACAAAGGCAAAGAGAGAGCTGACCTGCCCTCAGCCTCCTTGAGTGACACTGGAGAAGAAGAAGAAGAACTTCAAGGGGAAGAGGAGTTTGAACCATATCAATTGGTCAAAGACAACCTAGGCTACCGGTCCCCCTTGCCCAAGCGCTTTCTTGCTCCCCTCCCCTTGATGGACATTGAGGATCTCGATGCAAGCAACATCTCTCCTCAAGAAGAAGAAGAAGAACTGCATGGCTGGCAGCTTGGATATGAGGCCAAAGAGAAAGTGGCGCAGCTTGCCAAGAGGGTCAGAGCTGAACCAGACTGCAATCTCAGCTTTCAAGAGTACCAGCAGTGCGTGTCCTCCCTGGCTGCCCGCAACGTCAAGATTCAGGACCATTTCCATCAAGTCCTGCTGAGCATCATTAAAGGGTATGTACCGGGGTCACCCTGATTCTTAGCACCCCCCCCCTCTCACTATGCTATGTACTCACGTACGAGTGATTCGTCAATGTCTATGTGGATTGGCTTGTGGTATTTTCTTCACCTGAACTATAGGTCGGACATGATGCTACTCTCAGAACTGCTGCGCTCCTACCTCCAACAGTCCACAGCGTGTCCAGAGCACTACAGCAATGTCGTGCGGTACACTGAGAACATGATCAGCAAAACCCCGTCGCTGCAGATAGCAACCATCCTTGCCCTTGGCACCATTGTCGCCCGCGACTACTTCCTTCGGAAAGCTGACGCCGGGCTCACTTGCGCAGTGGGCGGGTTTGTCCAGTATGGAAAAACGTCCAACATGCTTTGCGTAGCTGCCATTCTGGCCGACCATGGCTTCACCAAGATCATCATGACCTCGGGGAAGACCATTGTGCTGCGAAACCAATCGGCCAAACGTGGCCATAATGCCTTCAAGACTCCGTCAGATAAGACACTCAAGGCGTTTGGACAAGAGGGGACCTACGAGATCTTGAGCGAGGAGGCGTCTTACGCTGAGGAAGACAGAGAAGAAGAAGAAGAAGAAGAAGAAACAGAAGACGAAGAGCAACCGACCGTGATCTCTGGACCCAGGACGCCCCTCTACCCTCCCCCGACTCCAGAATCACATGAAGGAGCGATTGTGGATGTGGACCCTGTGGCGGACGAACAACAAGCGGTGGATTCCTTGGGCTGGAACGTGCTCAAACTGCTTCAGCTTCCAGGTCATGAAAACCATGTGAAGCAGGATATGGGCAAGCGGGCCCTGAAGAAGCTGCTGAATGACTACGACGAGGAGAAGATCTACTTCTTCGTAATCAAGAAGAATCCCCAAGTCATCAACAACATGTCTCAGTTCTTGAAGAAGTCAACAGCACCAAACAAGATCGACAAGATTGCGTGGTTCGACGATGAGGCTGATGAAACAGTCAACAGCAAGGGAGCCGGAAAGAATTGGACCAACCTTCACAGCAGCTGCGTCAAACTGCTCAATCGATGCAAGAAAAGTGGTGAAGCCGCTTACTTTGGCTACACGGCTACACTAGCCGCTTGTTTGCTTCAAGACAGGGAGTCGATCTTCTACCCAAAAGCAATCTCGTACATGTTCCTCAGCCAGCCTTCCTACCTGGGCATTGAACATTTCATCTCACCCGAATGGCTACCTGCGAGGTACGGAATGAACTTGCCTGGCCAACACAACCGATGCCCCCCCTCCAAACCATTAACGCACTCCCTTTCCCGTCATACCAGGTTCACCCTATCCAACGAGGATATGATCGACTTTGTAGTGCAGGAATCACCGAGTGGCAAGGCCAAGCCCACGTTGATCCCTTTCAGCAATCGTATTAGCCTTCTGACCTTCACGATCAGGACACGCAACATGCCCACGACTGTCTTGGAGCACATCACTAAGGAGCACATTGCTGGAAACAACATCTGCTCTGCTAAGAAGCTCTGGAGGAACTGGTATAGCTATGCTCTGCAGAAGCTGAGAGAGCTTGCTCCTCTCAATCCAAGAGTCATTCCAGAAGAGGTACGCAGTCTGCTTAACTACTTAAACAGTGGAACACATCTGACCATTACGTGTTTTTTTAACCAAACCTTCGTCGCAGGCGTTGAGACAGCCTGGCAAGGATGCGCCACCCCCAAAACGTGTTGTTTTTGCTGTCGAGAGTATCCGCGTGTCAGAGATGCACTACCAGAAGCAGATGTGGAACGAGGAGTCTCCGCCGGCCTGGCTTCTCTACTTCGTCTGCCGCAGCCTGCTCTGCTGGCAGATTTACACATTGCGGCTAGATGGTGCGCACCTCCAGAGGAGCAACAATCTGCTGCAGCTGTTGCAAGCACAACCCCATACATCAAGGGAAGATCTGTTGGCCATGCTGGACTTTGCAGCCGTGATACGCTCCCAAGAGTTGGTCAAACACTTAAGCGTCCTTGCATACGACTGGCCGATCGACCTCAAGGACCAAGACACCCAACAGAAGCTGTTCCAGTGGCACGAACAGGACACCAAGAAGTCACACGCGGTCATCGAATTCCTGGCGGAACTTTTTCAAGTGCGGATACAAATAGTCTCTGCCCAGGAAGAGCTAGTATACACCAGCGTCAATCCGGGATATCGCGACGGGCCAACCATTGGCATCTGCTGCGGGCAGACAGAGTACTCGGTCTACAGCGGAACCGCGCGTAGCGCGAGGTCAACGGAATTGCCGCACCTTACAGCCTTCGCGCACGTGTCCAGCAGAACGCTGCCGCACAGGAGCGTGGTCGCTCTGATCTTCGCCATGCTTGATGTGATGCGAGGCCCACGCTTTTGGGAGTGCGTCTTCACCAAAGACCGCTACTCGAAGTGGGCCACGCAGTTGCGCAAGGCGCACCAGGACATCACCAATCTGGTAAACGCCTACAAGGAGAAGGAACTCGAGTTAGAGCTTCCCACTAGAGAAGACCATTTACGCCGCCCTCCAGTACCTCCTCTCGAGGAACTCACTCCTGGCATCAAGGCCATGTTGGCGGCGAAGGACGAACAAGGGCAGGATCTGTGCGACGTCCGCGTCAAGATGAGCATCTCTCTCACGCACCCGCACCAGCCGAGCCAAAAGCTCAACCTAAAGGATCTCAATGCCAGCCCCGACAACCAGTTACCCAAGCGCATGTTCATAGTCGGAGGCAATTCGTTCGCGAGGGGCACTACCTTGAGCGATCCCTTGGTCACGGTCTTTACGCGATTTGCCGACAACCAGGAGGACCTTACTCAATACATGAGAATGCTGGGCCATCGGAAGCCGGAGGCCATTGACCTCATGTGCGCGGTGGGGGGCCACCTGCAGGAAGTTCAGTTTTCCAAGCTCTGGAGCACCATGGCCAAGAACATCGTGCTGCAGATCGATGCATGGGTCAATCACTCCGGCGAAGTGGACACCACCGACGCGCACGGTTGGCTGCAGACACCGGGCATGCGTGTTGCGCCAAGGCAGCATATGCACTACGCTGATGTGCGTCCAACGAGAGTACAGTTGGGCAAGATCAGGATCATCAACCCGCCCCTGCACGGAGACAAGTGCTTCCAGCTGTTCCACCTCACCAACCAGCTCTTCGCTCACCTGATGGCACAATACGCCTCATGCATCCATATGCCTGGCGATCCAGTGAAAAAGTACCCCAGCTACGAGCAGTATCCCAATGCTTATTGTTACTCGAGCCCCGGGATCGTGTTCCGCGACGTCCTGGTCGACGACAAATTCCTGGAGTTCTTCCGTCAACAGAAAGCGGTGTTCCCGGAAGGCGAGAACAGCGCCACCTCCTTCTCCAGTCTGCTGAGTGCCTTGGAGGCGCTTGCGAGCGTCCACATCAGCATCTGCTTTGCACACAAAAAAACCAACGTTGAACCGCTGCGCAAGCACTACACCGAGAAATACCGGGCGGCTGTCAAGACGGCCACAAAGCCAGCAGTCAACATCTTGGACTTTGTGATGCCTCTGCGCACTCAGAGGAAGGAACCCCCCTACAACAGTTTCTCCAGGCAGGACTTCAGCGCCAAAGTGAGCAACCGCGTCGACGCGGTGCAATTGCAGCCCAAAAAAGGACGTACGGGGAGGGAGCAGTTCGAGGTCATCCCCGAGTTCCAGCACTACGTGATGATCAAGGACAATAAGCTCAAGCGCAGCTCGGCCGCACCCCCTCTGTTGATCGTCGCCCTCCTGGACCCACAGTTCAAAAACAGGCAGCGGGGAGGAGGGGCCATCCTCCACAAGGGGACGGACTGCGCGGATTACCCTCCTACGGCCTACATCTTCTACCCTCAGCAGAAGAGTTCCCAGCCTGTTTTCTCCTTTGCCCATCCGGCTCCCGACGCCAAGCGAGGTAGACCAGAGTAAGAGCTGTTTCCTCATCTCCAGGCTGCACACACAATATATTTTACCCTGCCGTGATCCACCATAGCAACAACAAACTGTCACGCATGTGTAGCGCACAGATCTCGCGTTCCTGTTCGCAATTTATCGCGTTAGCATTCGCATTCGCTGAAAAAGTGCCCACCACCATTCGCAGGCATTCTGCGCGCATGCAACGCCACATACCCAACACACAAATTTACGTGAGCGCGGGCGTCACAGAAAATTTATATGTGTACGCGTGCTGAACACCACCGCCCAAGTTCCGTTTGCCATTCGGCTCGGTGGGGCCAAGCGCTGGTTACCCACATCCCGCACGTTTCGCGAGTGAGTGGGCACCGCGCCTCTCGTGCCTCCTCATCCGCATTTCGCCAATCCGTGTAGCGCGCAGGACAAACTGAAGAGGAAGAAGAAGATGGATGGAGAAAGAGGCCACACCACCTTTCCTTTTATCTTCTTCTGTCCACCCCAAACCAAGGAGCAAGCGCTATGCCAAGTGTGCGCACCATCCGCAGTGGACCGTCCAAGAGAAGAAGCAGCTCTGCTGCTTGGCTTGCCAATCGCTGCACGACCCGAGCCTACCGCGGAGGAAGAAGCCATGTGTCAGCCCGTGGCCCTGGGCCAGGGACAGCTTGGTATTTTTTTTATCCAGGCGTCTCCAACGTTTAAAAGAAAAAAGAAAGAGACGCCTGGGTCTATAAGAAAGAGGAAACCGAGCGCTCGCTGGCCGGTCATGATCAAGAAGAACCCGCGACGTGCGCGTTCCCGAAGGAGGACTCTGATCTTGACCTGCCGCTCAAGCCACAACTGGTTGGCACGCAGTGGGAGGACCGCGCGGCTGAATTTGTTGCACGCTTCCTCCATTCAACCGTCGCCGCCAATGAAGGCCCTGGAGGAGGTCAGGTTGCAATGACGATTGACCAGCTGCTCGACCACGTCAAGTCGGCCTAGCGATCCAACAAGAAGAGTCGCGATAACCGTCGCTCTTGGCCCAGAGACCACCGCCATCCAGAGGCTGAACGACACAACTATTCTCGGCAGCTCGGGCACTACAAGCCCATGGAAACAACCCCTAACGCAGCTTAAGGGAAGAAGCGTTCTAGAGATAGGACGGAACACTTTACCCGCTCATCATACGCGCACCACGGCCACGAAGCGCGAAACAAACTGAGTCGGCACGAGGACAAGCTAGAGAATAGGCCACCACGAACTTCACAGTCACTCCCCCGGCGAGAGCCTCCCAGCCTTATATAGCTGGCGCTATGTGCTTACCATTTTACTCAATACACAAGCTCATGTTCCTGCCGTTAGTGGTAACGTGCCCACGTGTACCCGAATGCGACGACGCGCCGAATGCGAGTGCGTAGCAACCACCAACCGACTGCAGGAACTCGCACTCGCACTCGCAGGGTCGCGCTCGCAGGAACTCGCAGGAACTCGCACTCGCACTCGCAGGAACTCGCACTCGCACTCGCAGGAACTCGCACTCGCAGGGTCGCACTCGCAGCACAAGCACGTACCCTGCGAGTCGCCTGCGGTCTTCTCTTTACTGACAAGAGGGGGAAGAAAAAGGGCAGACGGGACGAAAAGGGTGGACGACTGTCCATTGCATTGCAATAAAAAAGCAACCGCCCAACAACCGCCTCATCTTGTTGTAGTCTCGCTGGTCCTTGCTTCTGGCGATCGTCGTCGCCCTCGCTGCCCACCGCTGGTCCCGCTGCTGGATGTCCTCACTTGCCTGCTTGTCTTCACACAGCGTCAACAACGTAGTTTATTGCAAGCGAGGATATTCTTCGGTTTCTGTTTTTGTTCTGTCGCGACCTGGATGGACGGTCGGCGGCGTGGAGTCCTTCCCTTTTGAGGGAGGCGCCCCTGCGAGGGGTTTTGCGCTGCGGGTTTGCAGTGCTCTTCATCTTTTTCTTTTTCTTGTCTTGCAACCGACACGTCTGTTGTGAGAGAAGAAGGGCGAGTGAGAGAGAGAGTGAGAGAGAGAAGTGTGCGAGAGGGTGATGAAAAACATTCTAGAATCTACTGAGGCTGAATTGGCGGCCATGTCGGTCGCGCAGCTCAAGACGATCTGTTCGGAAGTCGGAATCCCTTATGGGCGTAATCGTGCGGCGACTGCCAAGGCGCTGAAGCTGTATGCATCAACGAGGGAAGAGGAGGAGGAGTTTAGCGAAGGGACGGGTGGGGGCGAGGGAGCGGAAGTGCCGGCCAGCAAGCAGTCGGTGCAGCAGCTCCAGCGTGCGATGGCGGCGCTCCAACGCCAGGTCGCCGCCCTTGGGTCTGTCGCCGAGCCTGACGAGTCTGCGTTGGTGTCTGATGTGGCTCTCGGGCTCCAGGATGAGATGCTTCGGAAGCGGGACGCCAAGAAGGTATATCCTGATCGCGATTTCGAGCGCGAGCGGGATCAGCGGGAGTACGACACGCTCAAGGACGCCGCCCGGCTTCTGAGCTACATCGAGGCTSMTGGCCTGCCAGCGGTGCAGCAGGAGGCGCTGCGCAAGGCCCTCAAGCGCATCGAGGGCCGCGCGGCRGCAGTCATCGTCGGCAGCGAGGAGGGCTGGGGCACTGCKGCCCACATCGTCGGTAAGGAGGCCACCTTCATGGACCGGTGGAMGGACGAGGTCACGGAGGCTCGTCGCAAGCGCAAGGCCGAGGAGAAGGGCAAGGGCCAGGGTCAATCGTTTTTTCGGGCGGGCCGGCGCCGGACGTCGGCGGGCACYCAGCCGAAATCTTCCCTCGCCAAGGCTTCCTCCCAGTCCAACGCCTCGTCCAGCCAGTCGGGGAGCCGCAGCAAGGACCTGTCCACCATCACCTGCTTCTCCTGCAAGAAGACCGGTCACTACGCCAACCACTGCCCCGAGCGCAAGGCTGCGTCGGCCCAGTGAGCCTGGGGGTGCCAGTGCAGGAGGAGCAGGTGGTGGTGGGTCGTCTGGCGCGGTGCGCGGGCGCCTGGCGGGAGATCGGGGCAGAAGGTGGTGGTCCTGCGCATCGTGACAGAGGGCCTGGCGCTTCGCCTGCTGGGCGCCCCTGTGGAGGACAGCCGGCAGCTCTCCTTCTCCGCGGACCAACTCCTGTGGCTGGCTGCCGAGCTGGGACGGCTCATGGCTGCGGGGGCAGTCGAGTGGATGGGCGACGGCCTGGTGCGCCCCGAGGGCGTGGTGCTCATCTGCCCGGTGTTCCTGGTTCCCAAGAAGGGTCCCAAGTTGTGGAGGCTCGTGATCGATCAGCGCCGGCTCAACCTTGTGCTGCCGGAGCTCCGGTGCAAGTTCGAATCGTTGTCGACCCTGGTGCGGCTGGCGGGCCGAGACTGGTGGGCCATCATGTTCGACCTGGCGCAGGGGTACCACCACATATCCCTGCATCCCGACTCCCTCAAGTGGTTCGGCTTCCGCATCGGGACATCCTGGTACCGCTATCGGGTGCTGCCCTTCGGCCTGCGGTGGAGTCCGTGGGTCTTCACCAAGGTCGTGCGGGTGATGGTCAAGTCGTGGCGGGCCGCGGGCGTGATGGTCTTCGTGTATGTCGACGACTTTGCGGTGGTGGCTTCGTCAGCGGAGGAGCTACGCCGCGTTTGCGACCAGGTGATTGCCCCGTCGCTGGCCCGCCTGGGGTGGGTGCGCGAGACCTCGAAGGGCCAGTGGGAGCCTTCCCAGGTCGTCGAGGTGTTGGGTCTGCAGCTGGACCTGCAGCAGGGCCGGATCTTCGTGCCCGAGTCCAAGCTGGCCCGGGCCGAGGCGGTCTGTCAAGTTCCTGTGGGGATCGCACGACCAAGCGCGGCCTTGCGCAGATTGTGGGCTTCGTCACGTCGCTCAAGCGTGCTGCACCCCAGGTGCAGATATACCTGCGCGAGGCCTACGCCCTGATCGGCCCCAATGGGGACTGGGACCGGCCGGTGGTGGTCTCGCCAGCAGTGGCCAGCGACCTACAGTGGGTGGTGGCAAATCTACGGCGGGTCTCTGGGGCTCCCATGTGGCGGCCGTCAAGGGTGGCGGTGGTCTTCACGGATGCCGCGCAGAAGATCGGGTGGGGCGCGTTCTTCCCGGAGACGGGGAGCCGGGCTCGCGGCGGTCACTCAGCCGAGGAACAGATGCAACCCATCCACCTGCTCGAGATGCGTGCCGTGCTGCACGGGCTGGCGTCATTTGCACCGCTGCTGCGCAGGCGGCAGGTGGAGTGCCGGACGGACAACACGACGGCCCTCGTGTATCTCGTAAACGGGGGCGGAGCCAATCGCGAGATGACAGCGATTGTGCGGAGCATATACGCCCTGCTCGACGGCATCGGTGCGAGTCTGTACAAGGCGGTGTGGGTGAAGGGCTCGCTGAACGTCGAGGCCGACGCCGCGTCGAGGTGGGTGGACCTCGACGACGGGACTGTCCGGCCGGCGCACCTCCAGCGCATGCGTGCGGAGCTGGGGCCGTGGACAATAGATCGCTTTGCCGACCACATCAACTGCAAGGCGCCGCGGTTCAACAGCCTCTTCCTGGTTCCGGGTACCGAGGCGCAGGACGCGTTCTCGGTGTCGTGGGCGAACGAGGTGAACCTGCTGGTGCCCCCATTCTACCTCATCCTGCGGGTTCTTCAACACCTCGTCGAGTCGGCGGCTGTCGGGCTGATAGTGGTGCCACGTTGGGAGGCGCAACCCTGGTGGCCGGTCCTGCTCCGGCTGTCGCGCCGGGTCCTGCCGTTGGGCCGCGGGCCGGAGGTCGTGGAGCCGGGCCCGTCCGGCCAGTGCGAGCCGGCGAGAGGGTGCTGGGCGATGGAGGCGCACGTGGTGGACGGCTCGCGTTTCGCAGAGTGGAGAGCTTAGCCGCGCGGAGGAGTCAGCTTCTAGCCGGCAGCCGGGCGCCGTCGACGGTGAAAGGTTATGCTGCGCTGTGGGGCGAGTTCCGTGAGTTTGCGGCTTCCCTGGGTCGGTCTGCACTTCCTGCCAGCGCCGACACGGTCATGGACTTCTTGGCTTGGATCGACCTGTCCTGTCGAGGCGGGCGTGCTGGCGCGGCCGTGGCTGCGGTGACCCGGGAGCACGTGCTTGCYGGTCTTCCCTCCCCTGGGTCCGACCCGCGGGTGCGCCTTGTTGTGGATGGCGTCGAGCGTGCCTGGGCCAAGTGCGGCAAGCGGGACTTCAAGCGCGACCCGTTTCCGGTGCAGGCGCTCCACCACCATGTGCGGCGGGGGCCGGCGGCGGGTGACCTCTGGCTACGGGACGCATTGCTGGTGGCGCTSGGTCTGCGCACGATGCGGCGAGCGGCGGAGTTGGCGGCTCTGCGCACTAGCGACGTGACATGGCTGCCGKACCGCGGGCTTCTGCGCGTCTTCGTGCGRTCCTCCAAGGTCGACCAGGCTGGCCGTGGCKTCGAGGTGTTCGTCGAGCCGTCGGCGGCTCCCTGGTGCCCCGTGCGGCTGCACCGGTGCTTCATGCGGCAGCGTGGCTCGGCGCCCGGGCTGCTGTTTCGCTCGGCCAGTGGGCGTGCGCTGTCTTCGAGCGCCATCACGTCGATATGCCGGCGCATGGTGCGCGAAGCGGGTGTAGAGGCCGTGGTCTCGTCRCATTCCCTGCGCATCGGCGGTGCCACGGCAGCCATGATGGGTGGTCTGCGGCGCGAGCAGATCATGACCATTGGCGGGTGGCAGAGCGGCGCGGTAGATAGGTATCTTCGCGCCGTGGAGGTCGCCAAGGTTGGCGCCTCCTCCAGCATACTAGGCTCTGGTCTCTGACCATCTCCTGTTTGTATGAGCCGAACGAGCGAGCAATATAACTGTAGTTGTTGCGCGCAGCGTCAACAACTGTAGTTGTTGTGCGCAGCGACAACAACGAAGTTTATTGCGAGCGAGGTTTTTTCTGGGATCATTTCTCTCGCAGCCTGGACGGAAGGCGTGCGGTGTRGAGTTTGCTTCTCCCTTTTAGGAGAGTGGCCGTTCGAGGGGTTACCTCGGCGGCCTTGTGATATGCTCTTCATCTTTTTGTTTTCTTGTCTCGCAACCGACACGTC